>BJCM01240401.1:0-13486 GCA_018326385.1 Flaveria bidentis | reverse complement strand
TCTTCTTGGGCTTTACACATTCACGTTTGAAATGCCCCTTTTCTCCACAGTTAAAGCAGGTAACTTTGGATTTGTCGAAACCAAAGGTTGTATCTTCGGTGGCTATCAAGTTCTGTCCTGTCTTCTTCACAAAATTTTTCACTCTCCAGACAGCACTTGCCAACACCCACATAATATCCATTCTTTCTAGTTCATTCTCGTCCACCTGCTCGTAATCTTCATCCGCCAGATGGCAATTTCCAATCTTTCCTATGACTAGACCATCATAAGAATGAACAACCGCTGCTAGAAGGTCCATATGTTCCTTTGCAACCTCCACAACAATATTTCCGAGATTCTCGGTCTTCAACTTCGTAGCATTTGCTTCAGGTGCGATATATTGGGTACTAGATGACCCTGTTGTTTCTGATACTGAAGCTGTAGGTTAAGAAGGAATGGTTGAGCTAGACAAAAACGCTGTTTGAAGAGGTGCTCCTGAACTGGTTGAAGTGGAAGAGGATTTATAAAGTGAAGGATTCTAGTCATAGGATCCTTTCTGTGACATGTACTTCATCCTGAGTTCCTCCTCCCTCAATTTCAGGATGAAGTCGTTTATGTCTAATTTTGCCAGTATATTGTTCTGTCTCAAATTAGACACAAACGAGTCCCACTTCTCTAGCAGACCATCGACAAAGCTTGCGACCTTATCTTCCATTGACGTTGTGACCCCATAAGTGTGCAGCTCACTCATAAAATGGTAGAACCTGTCTATGACATCATCCAAGCTTTCTTTACCCATCGAAGAGAAGTTATCAAACTCCTTCTTCAAAGCCTTTGCCTTTAGAGCTTTCAGCGATGCATTCCCGTCGTATCGTTTCTCCAAAGCTTCCCATAACTTTTTTGCCTATTTATTCTCAGAAAACTGATGGAATATGTCTTTTGGTATTGACCGAGTCAACATAGCATACACCTTCTTTTCTGCATTATACTTTGCTTTCTGGCTGTCAGTCATACCACCCAAGGTTAATTTAACACCATAGCACCAACCGGAATACTATAACCTATCTCGATTGATTCCCACAGTTTGGGATTAACACCATATAGATATATCTAGAATCTCTGCTTCCATTATGGGTAATCACCTAACGTTATAAGTTTAGGGGGCTTATTATGATCCCCAATTTCATTTCCAGAAGCAAAATATTCTGGATACGAGAGTCCCTTCCGGCAGTAAACGCAGAGTACTGATATTCCATTTCTATAAAATTTGAATTTCAACCTAAGACTTATTCACTCGTGCGAATGGAGAAGTGCGAATGGGCCGATCGTGCGATTGAACAAATGCGGATGGGTCAATCGTGCGATTGGACAAATGCGGATGGACAACTATGCGATTGGACAAATGCGGATGGACAATGTGAATGGGGTGGTTCAGTCGTATGAATGGATAGGCAACTGAGTTCAATCGTGCGTATGGGGTGTGCGATTGAGTTCAGTCGTGCGATTGAGCCAATCGTGCTACTGAAGGCTGCAGTTTTTGCAAAATCGAAAGTTTTTGACACTTTGACGCAAACACACTAGTTTTTCAAGAACCCTAATCTGCCATATGCGGAAAACTTAAATTTTTAGACTTGGAGACGTTAAAAAAACTCTTTTTTACTCAAAAAAGGCGACTCTTTTGAATGAAAAACGTGATTTTTGCACCGAAACTAATCAAATTGCACGCAAAATCAAGAGCCATGGCTCTGATACCACTTGTTAGGGACCGTGTACGTATGGAGTACTAACTGATTATACATGTATACCTAATCAAATAGTGTGGAATCATATTTGATTGGCGATCCAATCAGTGAGAACGCAGTTCAGATCAATCTAACGATTAAAGAAACGTTAAGAACGATTAGAACACGATCAACTGCGAACTATGAAGTTGGAACAGGTTCTCTGGAGTCTCTGGACGGCTAGGGTAAGTATGTGAGTCGAAATTCTTGAAGTGTTACGTTTTTCCATGAATTAGGTGGTATTTATAGGTTAGGGTTTGTCAATCGTACGACTGAACCATTAGCATAGTTCAGTCGTGTGACTGAATCATGCGATTGATTCATACGCACGACTGAAGGTTCAGTCGTGCGATTGAGTCAATCTTATGTCTCAATCGTGCGACTGATCCAGTCTCCTGGTTCAGTCGTGCGACTAGTTCGTTAGCATGAAGTATTCATGCATATGGTCCATTAGTATGGTCCATTCGCTTGAAGACTTCATACGATTAAGTTTGAACATGTTTCTCAATCATTATTGATTAAGAACTATGCAAACAACCACAAACCTATATAGTTAGTTCAATATGCATTATTACACAATAAATAATGAAACATTAAACATTATAAGCATCAATCACATATTGCATTTCATTCAACTCATACATTTCATATATGTAAGACGTGATAGACATTTTACATTAAGCTCCTAAACTAGGTACATATGTATCAACACTTTTAAATGACTCAAACCCGTTAAACTCATAAAATACATCAACACAAACATTCAAACTTCCAGCCAATGAAGAATTGTGCGTCTCTAAACAAACATCATACTCCTTATCATATAACTAATGAATACCATCATAAATGCTCTTCAACTTCTTCTCATGTATGTCATTTGCCATGTTAAATTTTTAGAAACAATACTTAACAATATTAAACTTATACAGTGGATCTAAAATAACGGCAAAAGACAAGACCACACTATTCCTTTCCCAATATATTCAAACTTCTTTTTCATGTCTTTTGGTATATCACATATAACACAGTCCGTATTATGAATTTCCTCTCAATAAATGATTGAATTCGACATACATTACTAAAATATAAGTTGAAAGTAGGATAGGAGCTTCTAGAAAATAAGGAGACAATGAAGGATGAACAAAAGGTGAGTTGAACCATCCAGTTCCAAGAAGAAGGTGTTGACCAAAGTATCCTGGTCAAAAGAAGGTTGATCAAATGTGCAGCAGTTGCATCACTACTGCACAACCTGAACCATCCAGTTTCAAGAGCAAGCCTCATCCTAAGAAACATGTTACATCATATTTAAAGATAAAGAAGGAAGTGGAAGGAGATCAAGCTCAACCTTCTCCCCTAAAGAATACTCTTAAAAGTATGTTAGTTAAGAATGAGACCAGCTGGGAGCCAGAGGATACACTATGGTAGTTCAGTGACAAGATCAAGAAATACCACAAAGAAAACACAACGAGGACGTCACGAATTTAGGTCTGGGAGAATGTCACGCACCGCTTATATTTCAAGCCACGAAGGCTAGGATTTTGGAATTTTCCATCAAGTTACCAAGACTTCAAAGATTCAAAGATTACACCAAAAATATCTCACGATGTATCTAGAATTAATCATAGAAAAATCTAGTAGATTAGTCTAAATATTAGCCTAGAAATTTCCATGTAAATATCTTAGATATTTACTTACAAATATCTAAGATATTTAGTACTAAGATAATTCTAGATTAGGAATAATCTAGATCCTTAGAACAAGTATAAATAGGTGGTGATAGGATCATTCCAGACCACCTCAAAAAGTGTTGTACACCAAGCTTCCTTGTATTCAAATATCTCAAGTAATACAAGTGATCTTTCTTTCAAGATTTCTTGTGATCATTCTTAGAATCTCTACAAGTCGTTGAATCGTTGCTAACTTGGTGATCTAGTCGAGATCAAGGCTGACTTAGTATGGTGCCTAAGTGCTGCACGGGAGTTTGGGAATCACTCTATGACACTATGGACACTTCTATTGAAGCTTTCATGGTGCAAGGGAAATCTAGCAACCAAGAACCCCAAGCTAGTGGTGAGGAAGAAGATTTTGGTCATATTCTCTCATCCCCATGTTTCTTCTATTGAAGATGAGGGGAAACTGAAACAAAAGGTGCAAAAACTTTCACAAACATGCACCTATCTAGTTTCAAAGGTAAGTTACCTAGAATCTCAGGTGGCTACCTTGCAAAGATAGGTTGTTGATCAGCAACTTGAGATCACCAATCTCAAGGGCAAGTTAGATGGGAGATCTGTTAGGAAAACTCAACCAGTTCCACAAGAACCTATGGTTGTGGTGAACCTAACCCTTAACTCCCTGATGAAAGAAGGTAATTGTAAGGATTCCAATAAGTCTAATGTAGTCAAAACATTCAAAGCATCCAAAGTCTCTCTGCATGCATGCACTAAAGTACTGAAGTAGAAATGCTTCGGAAGTTTTACATCTTACACAAGAAATATTCGAAGTGTAAAATATTCCGTAGCCAAGACCAATATCTTTCGAAGCCAAATATTAAGTCTTCTGAAGCTTCAAAGACAAAGTCTTCCAAAGCCAGTTTATGAAGACAAATTTCTTCTGAAGACTTTTATGAACATGCTTTTATCTGATGTACTTTTCTATAAAGCTGGACCACCTTTCTGTTACAACTCTGTTTGACTCACCAACTTTGACAAGTTAGTGAAAAGGTCCATGCTTTTGGTAAAATGTATATTGAGGTCTTGAGTGTGAGCTTTCTACTTTATGTACTTAATCCTTTTTGTAATATATTAGGATGTGACCTATGGCATGTCATAGTCCCAAGTCAAAAGGCAATCTGCCTTTTGACTTTACATTTGATTTTGTTGTCAAGTTTTATGTATCCAGCTGGCCCTTAAAGTATGGCCGACTGTAGGATGTAGTATATGTATCTCAAGTACTTGTAACTTTTCCATTATGCTTTGTAACTAATAGAACTTGGAGAAGCAATATACAACATTTTTGAAACCCAAATACTTGTGTTGTTTGCTATCTTGTTCCGTCTCTCATTTACTTGTGTTCTTAGCATCTTTTACTCTAGTTAACAAGTTCCCCATTTGATCTGTTAAGTGTTCTAAAGTGTTAGAACCGTTTTTGTACGGAGTACTAACGGATTCTACGTGAGACCAGATCAAATAGTGCGAAATCCTTTATGACTGGCGACCTAATCAGTGAGAATGACAACTTGATTGATCTAACGATGAAACAAACATTAAGAATTGATTAGAAATTGATCAGGAATGAATTTTGAAGTTGGATAGGCTGTTTAGGACGCTCTGGACGGCTAGGGTTTGTAAATATTCGAAGTTTGCCATTTTCCATGAATTATGTGGTATTTATAGGTTTTTAGTATTCATTCGTATGACTGAACCATTAGCATGGTTCAGTCGTGCGACTGAATCATGCAGTTGATTCATACGCACGACTGAAGGTTCCGTTGTGTGACTGGATCAACCTTATGTCTCAGTCATACGACTGATCCAGTCTCCTGGTTTAGTCGTACGACTGGTCCATAAGTATGATTCATTTATTCTTATGATCGATAAGTTTGGTCCATTAGCATGAATAGCCACCCAACTTAGTTGAGCACAGTTCTCAATCATTATTGACTTAGAACTATGTACAACAACCTCAAACCTATATATGATGTTCATACATATGAATTATACCAAATACAATAATAATATGAAATATTCAAAGACAAATAAACATCAAAAGCATATCATATTTCATTAAGTAGATACATTACAAATGTGCAAGAAATGAAAAACTTTTACATTAAGAACATAAACTAGGAACATAATGTATCAACAAACTCCCCCTTGGACCTAGTTTATCCTATTTTCTAACATTCTTCACATGCTTTTGGAATTTCTTGTACTTCTCCTCTCTGGTGACTCTTGCATGTATCTCAAATGCAAAGCAGAGTCGTATAGCATGTTGGAATTGTAGAGCTTGTACAATATCTTGCGTGTCATAGAATAGTGGCCACTTGTATAGAGTGTAGACATCTTTAGCAGACAAGTTGGTAAGCCACATTAGGTCAAATACCCTGATAGTCTCTATCTTCCCTTCTTTGTTCAAAACTATGACCGCTTCCCTCGTCCTCCAGTCATAATACCACCATTTGAAGTGCGGAGTGAAGTCTTGAGGCATCTTCCATAAAGGAATCTTAGACAATGTGCATGGGGGACTCCACTTCAACACCACCTTAGGCCTTCCAGATATAGGATCAACTTTAGTCTTATTAATGAACCGCTTAGGTTGTTAAGGTCTGAAGTTGACCCATCTGGTGTGGTATTCTTTCTTCAACGGCTTCTCAAACCATCCCGACATCTTCCTCGGGTTGGCATACAAAAGGTCTAAACATGCCAATTTGTTTAGCTCAAAACCGGGAAGAGTCTTTAGATCATGTGGATATCTGAAGTACTCAATCCCCTTCTTTCTTCTCATAACATAGACATCCAAATCTTCAAAATAAGAAAAATTGATGATCTTGCCTGACATTTTCTGATGTTTCTTGACTCTGTAAAGTTTGGTGTAGGCATTCAGCTTTGGAGGTGCACGTTGGGCCTTCATCTCTAATAAACAAGCTGCCTAATCAGGTTTCTTTAGATCAACATTAGCATCTGTAGCTTGGGCATTACTCTCATCCTTTGCTTTCTCTTTCTCAATCTCATCCAGCTTCACAAAAGTATCACTGCCAAAAGTTTCACCCAAGTCTGGGATAACGTTGCCCTCAAGGTCAATGTACTGCGGATAGTAATCAGATGTGTTATCTTCAATCTCAATCTCATCCACTCCTTGTAGCTCCTCATCACTCAAAGCATCTACTTCTGGAGCATCTTTGACAAGCTCATCTGGATTTTGTCTAAACATCTCTGCGAGCTACTCATCAGTCAGATCATTAATGATTTTTCCTTTTTTTGGAGTGTAGCTCACCGACCATCTCACAATCCCTTGCAAGTCAAGAGTCATAGTTAGTTGAGTCTAGACTTGCTGAAGGGGAAGAACATCATAATCATCAGCCTGTGGACCTTTGCTTTTTCCCTGATCATGTGTCTCCTCAGCTGGAGCTGCGGAGGACGCGACTCTTTTCGAGCGCCTCTCTATTGCTGCTTGAGTTGAGGCTGATGCAAATGCATCACCTTCTTGATCAACATCCTCATCCTTATCATCTCCTTTTCCTTTTCTACTTCCTCCAGCCTCCTCCTCCTCATCATCTTCTTCTGACTCATCATTGTCAATTCTTCATCATCATCTCTATCATCATCTCCATTATCTTTAATCTTTAGGGGCTCACCTTTTGTTCACTTCAACCTTAGCATCAACTTTTTGTTCTTTTTCTCCAACCCCTCAATCCTCTTGACAGATGCCATCACAAGCTCATTTTGAGCCTTCAGTGCATGGTGAGCTCGAACTAACGCTCTCTCGTGAGGAGCGTTTTTCTCTGTCAGCTGAGCAATCTGCTTGCCTTGGGTGGTATTGACCGATACCAGCTGATTTATCTGGTTGGCTCTCAGGTCATTTGTGGCTAGCAGCTTTAGCAACAGTCTGTTGAGGTTCACCAGCTATTCCTCTAACTTAACAGTGGGTAGAGTAGAGCCATGTGTAGGTGGGAATTGGGTGGATGTGCCGGCTTGGTGAGTAGTGGGTGTAGTGGTGGATGTGGTGTAGATGGGAGTAGGAATGGAAGTTGATTATGGTGGAGCTGTTTTGGGTATTATGGGTGAGGTAGGTGTGAATGTATGAGTGGTGGTGGGAGTGTCAGTGGCAGTAGAGGTGGCAGTGTGGGTAACAGTGGTGGTGGAAGTGGCTGTGGCTGTGGCTGTGGTGGTGGTAGTGGCTGTGGTGGTGGCAGAACTGATCAAGGTAATCCTCTGTCTCTTACCCTTCTTGCCATAGGGATGGGCCATCCTCTTCTTCCTGGAACCCTTGGCTATCGGGGCTCCCCCTGAGCTGATTGGCTGGTCGGGTGTGTATGTTAGATCTATGACATCAGTATCACCACCCTTAGACCCAAATTGGCATCCACCAACCACCTCTTTCCCCTTCTCGATAGCCACAACCTGGTTCCCGACTCTGGTGAGAGGCTCATCATCACACCCATCTTCTTCATCTAACAAGAAATCCTGGTGGAAAGCAACCTGCTTAGATCCACCAGGTGCAGTTGAAATACCGTGTGGAGGTGGTTGAGATATAGTAGACGTGTCAGTGGCCCGTGATTGACTGGGGCCAGAATCGCCACCACCTTGACCGTCATCGTGATCGTCATCATTGTCGTCATCTTCTTCAGTGGGAACCACTATGGGCTCAACGTCAGAATCACTGTCATCGTGATGCCACTTCTTACGAGAGTGCGCCATATAATCCTCGTTGGCCAGATGGCCAAAGAGTCTCCTGACCGGGGGCTTCACCTGCTTCCCCTAGTACACTTTCATCCTCCCCAGAGTGGTGTCATCCATTACCTCTAAACTCATAACATCATCCTTCTCCTTAGGCAACAAAGGAAGCTTCACGTCTATGATCATCTGCAAGAATCTTGGATACATACAGAAGCCTTCCTTGCCCTTGGCCTTGATGTTCTCTATTAGGTATGAGAAGAGCATTCGAGAGAAACTGAATGGCTGGTTCAGTAACAGTGCAACGTATCTATTCTAGATTTGGTCAGACATCTCATCAAATCCTCCACGCCTGGAGGCTATGCACTTGAGGATCACATGTGCCAAATACTTGAACTGGGGGCATATGTTGCTCTTGTTCAGTACGCTGGCATTCATTTCACCAGCGTACTTGATCCTCAAAAAGCATCCACGAACAGTCAAGGGATGCAGCTTGGTTGGATGGGCTCCGTCTTCCCCCAAATCCAAGACTCTCCTGAGGTCGTCTTCACGGATCTCAATGTCTTGTTCGAAGATAGAGCTCCAGATATAGTGGGGCTCAACCGACCAGTCAACTGTGGCACTTTCCCAAAAGGCCTGCTGAATAGATCTGTATGGTGTGCATGGAGTAGAAATGGCCTTATAGATCCTCGATCTACACAGAAAGGCAATAATCCCGGTGAACTCAGAAGCGTTCCGGGATTCATCATCTAGATGAGTACAAATGTTGTGCTTAGTGCTCATAGTCTATCTCTCAGCCATGTTGCTGCAACACAAGAAACATATACATTAGATTTGTTCATAACAAATAACAGTTGAATTTTAACTGATTTTGATCAACTGGTTCAATCGTGCGATTGAACCATACAACTGAGTTCAGTCGTACGATTGAGCCTGCGACTGAACTTAGTCATATTCTATGCCATGCAGTTGAGTCAGTCATATGACTGGGTCACCGGTTGATTCACTCGTGCGATTGAATCATGCACCTAGCTCAATTATGCAACTGAGGTTCATATGGCGTGTCTATTCGCATCTTGCTCTGTTCGACACCATAACTTTGAATCTTTGTCAAAACGTTACAATACACTTCGTGTTTAGATTCAATAGGTTCGCAGGGATTCGAAATAGCACTTAGTGTCTTTAAATACAACGTTTATGTCCATTTAAGTGGTCTATTTTAGAGTATTGTCCCGGTTCTTGATTTTAAACATTTTAGGCCATTGTGGGTTCGATTAATCCGTTCTTTTGATTAGAATTCAGTTTCAAAGTACCTGAAGATGAATAGAAATCAGTTAGTATCACAATCGGAGACAAATCACAATAATCGAAAATTTGGGCAGAGTATCTGGTATTAGGCGGTTTTTGGGAGTTTTGAAAGGTGGTAAGGAATACGACCGACTGACCCCCCTTTTTATACTGTTCTAAGTTTAGTCGTGCGACTGGACCCATATGCATGATTCATTCATTCGACTGGGGTTCAATCGTACGACTGACTCAGGCTCCTTCATCCAGTCATATGATTGGTTCATTCTTATGGTCTAATCGCATAGTTGACCAATACTCATGGTCCAATCGTGTGATTGGCTCATACTTATGGTTCAATCGTGTGATTGGCTCATACTTATGATTCAATCGTATGGTTGGCTCATACTTATGAGTTTGACTTCATACATCTCCGTACACTCAAAATTTAACTTTTGATTTATAACATTACGACTAATGATCATCTCAGACATGACCTTTTTAACAGAAAATCATTTGATCACCTTAGATGTGATCCTTTTAATTTAGAGCCGATTGGTCACCTCAGACGTGATCCTTTAAACATAAACTAAGTTGTTCCCTTGAATGACCGTTTTGGTGTTTGAATCTTATTGTGTGTTAGAGGATGGTCGGTGGTAGATCATTGAAAGCTTCACGTGGTGGAGGTCGTGGTGCTGAACCACGGGCTACGAGAGGAAGGCCTAGAGTTGAAGAGATGGTTCATGAAGAACCTAGACCCCTCATCCAGAGGGCGGAGATGAGAGTGCTAACTTGAGAGCCTCAGTGAAGGAGGCTGTTGTGGAGGAAGTGCATCAGGTCATGCAGACGATCCTACCGTCTGTGGTGACAGAAGTGATAAAAGCTGTACAGGAGGGAGAGAGGAAGGAAAGGAGTAGGCCTACGGACGAAAGGAGACATCCTAACACTAAGACTGTTTTCTCTGATGACGAAGAGGAAGAGGAAGAAGAAGAGCCTACGCCGGAGGCGGCACGAGGCTGCAACTATGGGGCATTTCAAAGATGCAAGCCCCCAACCATCGATGGTAATGGCACCTCTGCTGCTGCTCACTGGTGGGTAAGAGAGATGGAAGCTGTTCTGAATATCAGCGAGTGCCGAGAGGACCAAAAGGTGAAGTTTGTTGCCTATTTATTCGTGGACTCGGCTTTGTGCTGGTGGGACAATATCGTCAGGGTAGTCGGGCGATAGGAAGTATGAAGTGGGTAGAGTTGAAGAGGCTGGTGATAGAGGAGTTCTGTCCTCATCGTGAGATGGACAAAGTGGAGAGAGAGTTCCTGCAGCTGGAGGCGGGAACAATGACACATTAGCAGTACACCACCAAGTTTAATGAGATGGCACGCCTAGTGCCATATCAGGTGACCCCTCTGTCATGAAAGATTAAGCGGTATATCCAGGGCTTGCCGGCAGATATCCGTAGGCACATGATCTTTGCCCGACCGAGCATGTTTAGGTTGGCGGTTGATTTGGCAGGAAGGTTGTATGATGAAAGAACGGTGGTGGTGGTCGAAGGCAGTAAGAAGAGTGGTGGAGATCGGAATTGGAACGGAAAGCGGTTTGGACGTGGCGGGGCCACTCCAAGTAACAAGGGTGCACGGGTGGATGACCGGCGTGTGGTCACATCCGGTGTAGGGTCGAGAAGGTGTGTCAAGTGTGGACGAGAACACACCGGGGAATGTAGATTGGGAACCGATGTCTGTTTCCGTTGTGGAAGAACCGAACATGTGGTGAAGAACTACGGTGTGAGGAGGTGTTATTCTTGTGGGGAGGAAGGACACATGAGCATGGATTGCAAGAAGCCAAGGGCTGAAGGTTCGGGAGTGAAGAAGGCTGGAGGAGAAGGGCAGAGGGCAAGTGCCAGAGCATTCACGATGACACAGGGGGAGGCTAGGACGGACCCTGATGTTGTGTCAGGTACATTTCTAGTAAACCAAAATTTAGCCTCTATGAAATTTAATTCAGGTGCTAGTGAAAGTTTTATTTTTGCTGCTTTCTGTGCTAAACTGCCAGTTAGTAGTAGGAGTGTAGGTGCGCCATTTGATGTAGAAACTGCCATAGGAGAGTCTACCAGGATTTCTGAGATGATAGAGGGTTGTGACTAGAACTAGAAGGTCACAAGTTTCCTGTTAGACCATTTGTGATGACCTTAGGCGGGTTTGACGTAGTCCTAGGAATGGAATGGTTGGTGGACTACGAGGCGAACATTGTGTGTCGCAAGAAGATGGTTTGATTAACAACGCCTGACGGGAGCGGTGACGGTTTATGGTGATCGAGTCACGACTATTCTGAAGGTGATTTCGATGGCGGTCGCGGGAAAGTGCATGAGGCATGGATGTAGTTCCTACTTGGCCTATGTGAAGGAGGTGGACATGCCAACACCACAAATGACTGACGTACCGGTGGTGTGTGACTTTCCAGATGTGTTCTCCAAAGATTTACTAGGAGTGCCACCAGACCGTGAGATCGAGTTTCAGATTGACTTGATACCCGGTGCCCAACCTGTAGTTAAGGCACCATATCGATTGGCTCAGACTGAGATGAAAGAGTTGATGGAACAATTGCAAGAGCTGCTTGATAAGGGGTTCATTAGACCGAGTATCTCTCCTTGGGGTGCTCTGGTCTTGTTTGTGAATAAGAAAGACGGTAGTATGAGAATGAGTATAGACTACCGTGAGCTAAACAAGTTGACGATGAAGAATCGGTACCCTTACCACGAATTGATGATTTGTTTGATCAGCTCCAAGGTTCCATTTGGTTCTTGAGGATAGATCTTTGATCTGGCTACCATCAGCTAAAGGTTAAGGAGCAAGATATTCCTAAAACAGCTTTTCGCACGCGTTATGGACACTACGAGTTTCTCGTTATGTCTTTTGGTTTGACCAACGCGCCAGTTGCTTTTATCGACCTGATGAATCGAGTGTGTCGGCCGATGTTGGATAAATCAGCGACTGTGTTTGCCGATGATATCTTGATATATTCCAAGAGTGAGGATGAGCATGCCGGTCACATTCGAGAGGTGTTGGAGACGTTGAGAAGGGGGAGGTCGTATGCTAAATTCTCCAGGGATAGGATGTTTGTTGATGTAGAGAGGAAAGGTTATAGCCTATGCATCTCGATAGTTGAAAGTTCATGAGGTCAATTATCCCACTCCCGACTTGGAGCTAGCAGCCGTGGTCTTTGCGTTAAAGATATGGAGGCACTATATATACGGGATGAAGTGCACCATATTCAGCCGAGATACATAGGGCCTTTCTGAATTATTGCTCGAGTAGGAGAGGTGGCCAATAGGTTGGAGTTACCAGAAGAGTTAAGTGGAATTTATCTGACATATCTCATCTGAGAAAGTGTTTAACAGACGAGGATATGATTGTCCTACTGGAGGATATCGAGGTAGACGAACGACTCAATTATGTGGAGCAACCAGTGGCGATCCTAGATCATAAAGAGAGGAGGTTAAGGAAAAAAGTGGTTCCTCTTGTGCATGTACAGTGGAAACATAGGAAGGGATCTGAGTCTACGTGGGAGACTGAGGAAGAAATAAGACATCAGTACCCACATTTGTTCATGGAATAACAGGTTTCGGGGACGGAACCTATATAAGGGGGGTGGACTTGTAACACCTGGTTATTTTTTTGAAGACTCAAACAAAAGAATAAAGTGAAAAAAAAGAAAAGATATATTACCCAAGTTAAGGGGTAAAAAGTGTCAAAAGGACAAAATGTTTGAAAAAGTGGATGTAAAAGGTGATGGCCGCCCACTCTTGCACATCACCTTTCTGCTTACGGATTTTAGAGAAAGAAAGTGCAGAGTTTTCGGGTTTTGAAGAAGAACAAGAAGAAAGATTCGAATTCAAGGTAAGAATTCATGTGTTTATGGTGTTCTTAACTGGTTTCATCCTCGGTTGTATGCTTATGTGTGTTTGTGTGTGTTCGGGTGTGTGTTTTAGTGGGTTTCTAGGTGAGAACTTGTAGCAATCGGGCTTTGAAGGAAGTCTTACCCGAAGAGGCTGCTAAG
>BJCM01240398.1:0-10549 GCA_018326385.1 Flaveria bidentis | reverse complement strand
AAGTAATCATCAAATCAAGATAATTAGAAGTGACAAGGGTATAGAGTTCAAATTTAGTACTTTGGACACATGTGATAGTAAAGGCAATCATGATAGTTCAGTGCTCCTAGAATTCCTCACTAAAATGAGGTGGCTGAATGGGAAAATTATATGTTAATAGAAGATTCTACAATGATACTAGTAGACTTTAAATTGCTTGTCATTTTTTGGGTTATAGGAATGAATATTTCATGCTTTGTGTAAACCCAAGTTCTTATCACTAAGGGTTGTAACAAAACTCCTTAGGAGATTATGTAAAAGTAGTAGCCCATAATTAATTTCTTTTGAAACTTCATTGGTTTATGTATGATATTGAATACTTCTAATAAACTGAACAAATTTGATTCCAAGGTTAATGAATTTATTTTGTTAGTTATTCTAATAATCAATGAGCTTACCTTGTGTTCAAAGAAAAGGGGTTGTAATGGGGTCAATAGGTGTTGACTGGCATGAAAATAATTAGACTTATTCTAGACACGTTCCTAACTAGTTCTTTGATGTGGATTTAGTATTCAAGTCATTTACGATCATCCTGCACCATATATAACTCAAGTGTGATTGGTCCTTTGTATTCATTACTAGATTAGTCCACAAGAAACATCACTATTCAACCTTCAATAAAACTATTTTTTGATTCTCCTTAAGTAATTATAGATTCTTCGATTAAATTTCTATGCCGAGACAAATGTTGTTATGGAGGAATCATTTTCTGGTACAACAAAATTTTATGATTAACCATATGGTGATGTTATAGAACCGGTGGAAAATTTTAACATCCTAATAATAGTGTATCCAATCTTCCTGATAATCTAGAAATTGATGTTAATCCTTAACTATATTCACAAGTCACATCCTACAAAAAAAACATTATTGGTCGATTACATAGGGGTGTTGTATTGTACTCTAGCTTTCTTTCTCAAGTCAAACCAAAGTAATTGTATTGAAATTAGTAGACTTACCATAAGGAAAATTACTAACTGGTACATGTTGGGTTTTCCATAATAAGAAAGATGATTGAGACATTGTTATATGGAACAAAGCTTTTCTCATGGTTAAAGATTCCTATCAAGAAGAAGGGATTGACTGTTAAGAGGTATTTGCACCGATAGCTTATTTGGAACAAAGCTTTTCTCATGGTTCAGTGATTGAAGTTCAAAAACGACATTTTGAGCATTTTTGATCACTTGAATCTGTGATTTGATCGCAATTGTGCAATTAATTGATGATTTAGTTGTGTTTCATCACTAGAAACATGATTTGAATCTCATTTGAGTGAATTTACATCAACAAATCTGAGTTTTTGTCAAATTTAGTGTTCGAACAGTTCTTCATATTCGCGCACTGATTTTTGCAAAATTAAGCCTCAATTGTTGTTAACTGGAAGATATGAAGTCAAAGGATTGTTAATCGGTGTTATTGTGACGTGATTGAATAGTTTTTTTTATCATATTATCAAGTTTTTGGAAAATTAATCAAGATCAGGTTGTTACGTAGAACTCGAATTAGACATTTGAAATGTTGAAATCATCTGAAAAATAACTAAGTGATTAGGCTCATGAACACTGTTTAGACGCTTTAACACTGTTTAGGCATTTTCAGATTAGTAGTTTTAACACTATGTGGGCGCTTTTGCACTGTTCAGACGTTCTCAGAAGTTTTAAGTCCCAGGCGCTTTGAAACTGTTCAGACGCATTACAACTGTTTTCAAGCGCATCAAAACTGTGTGGGCGTTTGACAATTGTTTAAGCGTTTGACAACTGTTCAGGCGTTTCTACACTTGCAAATTTAGAAATTATCTAAGGCAATTCCTTAGACGTTTCTAAGTCAAGTTGGGAAGTTTCTCTACTGTTTAGACATTTCATCACTGTGCAGGCGCATCACTACTGTTCAGGCGCATCTAATTCAGACGTATCACTCTATACTTAGAAATTTTTTCAAAAATCTAAAAATATTTTCAATTCTTTATTTCTTTTCAAAACTAAAACATAAAAAATAGTATATTTTATTGAATAGAAAATTTAGTCAATGGCCAAGTCTGAAGATTCATAAAACAGAGTACCAAAGCTAAAGAATCGAGCCGATTTTAAAAATTGGTCTCTCAGATTAAAACATCACTTGAACTCAATTGACACTGATTTGTGGATGTCAATTGAAAAAGGTCCTCACATTCCAATCACCTCAGATGGTCCTCATAGTGGATTTATTTACATTAAAGAAACTCAAGAACCATATCATGAAGATGGATTAATTGGTGATGACTTAAAGAAGGTGAAGAATGATGTTAAAGCTTACTCTCTCATGTGCAAAGGGTTACCACTTGAAGTACTTTCAAGATTGGAGAATTATCAAACTGGCTATACAATGTATAAGGCTTTGAAAGTCATTTGTGAAGGAGGCAAAGAAATCCAAGATCTCAAAAGACAAAAGTTGAAGAGACAACTTGAACTTTTTGAGCACATATCAGGAGAAACTATAAATCAGATGATGAATAGATATGTTCAACTCACATCTGAAATGTCGACTGTAGGAATCAAAAATGATCTTAAAGATTTAAATGACAAACTCCAGAATGCACTTCCTTCCTCATGGAAACAAACTGTAACTCTGCTAAAGCAAACTGAAAGATTTCCTATGGATTTTGATCTTCTTATAGCAAAGATTGAATATGTAGAAATTGATGAGAGTTCAAGAAATAATGACAGATTCGCGTCAACCTCACAGTATAAGTATGTTGCTTCACCTGCAAACACTGTTGAAAATGCCTTTCTTGCCAAGAATGATGCTACTCCTGAAGATGAGGGCGATCTGTTCGTGGGAGCAGGATTTTTCACAAGTACCTTAATCTATTTAGCTCAGCTACAACCACAACAGTCTTCCCCAAAATCTATTGTGCCAAAAACCCATAATGAGACTCCATCTTTTAACTCTACTAATCCTAGCAAAGTTAAAGATGTTATAAATATCCTATTGCAGGATGAAGAGTCCAAAACTACTTTTATAGCTTTCATGACAAGTTTCCAAGCCTACCAGGATAGTCATCTAACTCAAATTGATTTGGTTTTGCAGGATTTATTTGAGATGGATCCTGCTGACGTAGAAGAAATGGACTTGAATTGGCAAATGGTGATGAGTGCATATAGAACACAAAAGCACTCATATGTCAACAGGAACAACAAGCCTAGTGCCAACAAAATAGTTGGTTTTGACAAGTCAAAATCAAGATGTTTCAACTACAATAGTAATGATCATTTCTCGAGAGAATGTAAAGCACCAAGAAATCAAAGTGGAAATGGTCAAAATAGTTCAAATAATCAGAGACATAAGCAACAGACTCAAAAAACATTCTAGAAACCATATCATAGTATGACTATGCCTGAATTGAAAGATGAGCAAAAATCATCTGAGGAACCAAAGAAAGCACTGGTTGTAAGCATAAAAGATGGCTATGACTGGAGTGCATATGCTGAACAATTTACTTCTGATCTTATTTCAGGTTTAGCATTGATTTCAGAAATTAATGATGAATAGTCTGAAGACAAGGACCTAAAAACTAATGAATCGAAAAATGAGACAGACTATGATTGGAGTGACAAGTTAGATCCAAAGGGGGAAGAAGTTACACTCATAGCAAAGTTTGAACAACCAAAGGTTGTAAAATCTGCTTCTAACACTGAGTCTTCAAATCCATATCCTGAAATTCCAACTGAAATAAGAGAAAAACTGTGTACAAAAGAATGTTTTGAACAGGTTGAACATTATACAAATTACTCATCAAAATATGTGACAAATTAAAACATGAAGAGCTAATGCATAGAAAACTGAAAGATGATCACAAAGTTGCTGATGAGAAAATAATTTCACTTCAAGAAAGTTGGAATAAAACTCTAAAAGAACTTGAAATAGTTGAGAAACAACTTGAAGAAATGACAAAGTCACTTGAACAAGAAAAAGTATCACATGCTGCAACTCAAGTTGATTTGGCAAAAGTAAAAAAACTCAAAGACTATAGTTAAGCAACTGGTAAATGGAAGAAAAGATAAAAATAAATCAGGATTAGGTTTCACACATGAACCTATGCCAGAATCAATCTCTAAAACCTTACTAGAAAATTTCAACACTCACGATCATTCTCCAGAAAACAAGGCCAAACTTAAAGAATTTCAAGAGAAAAAGAAGATTGATCAAGAAAATGCTAAATGTGAAATTGAATATGTAAACATTTAATATTCAAGGAGAATGACACAGAAAAGATTAAAAATAGTCATCCAATTAAAGTCAAATCATATGAACCTCGTTTAAAAAACAAAAAGTTATTCATTCTAAAAAGTGAATGTGTAATTGAAAAGTGTCAAATTGATCAAGAAATTGAAAAAGCAAATGAGATCAAGCTTAAATTGAAAGGCAAATGTCAAGTACAATCAAACACTTCATGTGATGATGATTCAAGCTTAAATGAATTAACTCAAATCAAAAACTGTGAAATGAATCTTCTCAAGAGTCAATTAAGACACAAATTCCTAAGAAATCATCAAGAAATCAAAGGAGAAGAAAATAAACTCCTAAAAAGTTTGACCAAATAAACAAAACAAGTCAAATTAAACTTGTGAAGTTTGTGTCAGCAGGAACTTATGACATGAACACCATATCTGAAACAATAATAAAACCTAAGATCAAATCTGACTCTAATCTGAAAACAGGTTCAGGTCCAAAGACTTCTGCTATACAAAATAGAATTGTATATAAGGAGTTAAAGAATGGTGCACATGTTAAAAAGACAAATAATAAATATCAAAAGACCAAACTTACACAAACAAAACAAAAGATTAATCAGTCTACTCCTAAAATCAAACAAGGATCAGATGTTGCATCTACTTCAATGATTAAGAAAATATTGTTTCAAAAACCTCAAAAATATTGTGATATATGTGACATGTATGATCATAGCACTTCTAGTGTTATTTCAAAAAATATTGTCACATATGTGATTGACAAAATCACAATACAGTTGACTGTTATTTCAACAAATATTGTGCTTTATGTGATGAAAGAACTCATAATATAGATGATTGTTTCTTCAAGAAAAACTCACCTAGAAAGGTTTTTGATAATCAAGGATATCCTAATCCAAAGTTTCAAAGAAATCATTATAACAGATATCAAAATCTAACAAAATCACCTTCTTTGGGTTTGAGATCATCTAGAAGAATCAATTCAGACTATGACAATCTGTATAATGTCAGATCACAACAGTATAATCAAAGACAATTTATTCCGTGCTCAGTAAGAATAAACAGTGAAACATATAACAAGAAAACAACTTACAATATTTCAAAAAACGGTTCAAAATTTCTTGATGATGAGCTTGAAAATAGATTTAATTTTTTGAAAACAAAACAAAGAAAAGATAATCAAACTATTTTCAAAAGAGGATTTGAAAATCACAAAGGTCAAAATAAACCTGATGTAAACAAACTACATTTCAAACAGTTTACGATTATTGATAAATTTGGAAAGCCCAAGACCATCTCTGCTTGGGTTACTAACTCTTCCTAATTTTTTTGTATACAGGTACGCCCACGGAGACCAGTAAACACATGGTATGTTGACAGTGGGTGTAGCCGGCTCATGACTGGCAATCAAGCCTTGCTGCAAGATTTTAAACAAAAAGATGGCACTCATGTTGCATTTGGTGGAGATTCCGGAGGAAAGATAACCGGTGAAGGAACATTATCTAATGGAATAATAAGTTTTGACAAAGTCAACTTTGTGAAAAATTAAATTTCAATCTTTTGAGTGTCTCACAAATATGCGATAAATCTTACTCTACTTTATTTGATGACTCTTTTTGTTATATCTTAAAGCTAGGGTTTTAGATTAGCAAAGAGTGGGTTGTTGTCAAAGTTGTGCGTGAGAGAGATGTTTACAAACTAGACACGTCACAAGTTGATCCCTCCACAGAAACAACCTGCCTCATTGCTAAAGCATCTAATGATGAAAGTCAGCTTTGGCATAAACGTCTCAGTCGCTCAAATTTCAAGAACATGAACAAGCTTGCAGCAGGAAACCAAGTTATTGGTTTTCCTTCAAAGAAGTTCTCAACTTTTGACCTCTGCAAAGCATGCTTGAAAGGAAAACAACATAGAGCGTCTTATAAGTCCAAACAAATAAACTCAAATTCAAAACAGTTACAAATGTTACATATGGATCTATTTGGTCCTGTAAACATATAGAGTATCGGAAAGAAATCGTATTGTTTAGTCATCATTGATGAATATACATGATTTACTTGGGCTTTCTTTCTTCATTCAAAGTCTAAAACAGCTGCTCTTTTGAAAGAATTTATCATTAAAGTGGAAAATCAATTAGATCAAAAAGTTGAAATAATCAAAAGTGATAATGGAACCGAATTTAAAAATGCTAATATTGACAATTTTTGTGAAGAAAAAGGAATAGCTCATCAGTTCAGTGCTCCTCGAACTCCCTAACAAAACGGAGTTGCAGAAAGGAACAGAACTTTGATTGAAGCTGCTCGAGCAAAGTTAGCTGATGCAATGATTCCTATCACATTCTGGAATGAAGCAATTTCAATAACTTGTTTTATTCAAAATCGTACTTTGTTGGTTAAGGACAAACAAAAAACTCCTTATGAGTTAATGTTTGGCAGGAAACCCAATATTGATTTTCTTAAATCTTTTGGATGTCTTGTATTGATTTTAAATTCAAATGATCATCTTGGAAAGTTTGATTCAAAATCTGTGGATGGATTCTTTCTTGGATATTCATCCGCTTTAAAAGCGTACAGAGTTTATAACTCTAAGATGAATGTTATCATTTAAATGTTCAATGTTAAATTCCTTGAAAACTCTTTTCCATTAGTTGCAAATGGTCCAAAGTGGTTATTTTATTTAGATTCATTTACAAATTCATTTATAACTAATATGTTTGAATCTTCATGTGCTAAGAGGAAACAAGCATGAGATTTAGGAACTTTTAGTGAAGATTTTGATTCAGATGATATGGATGATTCAAGTCTAGAGTATCCATTTTTCTCTTTTGCACGAGATCCTTTATTCTCTTCAGAGAATCTTGAGCAACAAAATCTTGAGCATCAACAAGTTCCTGATGATTCTGATAATTCTCAACCAATTCCTAATGATGGTTTAGAAATTCACCATCTTGTGTCTGGAATTCATCTGTATCAGGAGATATAGATGTGAATGGCAAGTTTGATTACTTTGTCAATTCTCCAACTCAAGTTCCAAATTGTAATACATATTCCTCAACTTTATTGCAACAACTCTCCAAACTGAATCAATCTAATCTGGATGTGAATGTTTAACAAGAAGAGATTCCAACTACTCGCATTCACAAGAGACATCCTATCTCTCAGATTATTGGTCCTTTAAATGAAAGAACAATGAGACATCAATCTAAACAAGAAAATGTTTGTTTGTACTCATGTTTTCTTTCTCAAATGGTTCCTAAAAACATTATAGAGGCTTTGAAGGACAACAGTTGGATTGAAGCAATGCAAGAGGAATCATTACAATTCAGAAAACAAGAATTGTGGAATCTGGTGGACTTACCTGAAGGACAAAATGCCATTGATCAAATCAGATGACAGAGGAACAATCATTCGAAACAAAGCTCAGTTAGTAGCATAAGGATACACTCAGGAGGAAGGAATAGATTATGATGAAGTATTTTGTAACACCCGGTTATTTTTTTAAAAGTCAAAGAAAGAAAGAATAAATTGAAGAAAAAGAAAGAAAAGATATTTTACCCAAGTTAAGGGGTAAAAAGTTTCAAAAAGGACAAAAGGTTGGAAATGTGGGTGTAAAGTGGGCATGGCCGCCCACTCTCTTCTTACACACCCAAATCTTCAGATCAGTTACAGAGAGAAAGAAAATGGCTGAAACTCTAGGTTTTTGAAAGAAGAACAAGAAAGAATTCGAATTCAAGGTAAGAATTCATGGTTTTATGGTGTTCTTAACCGGTTATGTCCTTGGGTTTATGCTTATGTGTGTTGTGTGTGCTCGGGTGTATGTTTATAGTGGGTTTCTAGGTGGTTGAACTCAATTGCAAACGAGTTTGGAAGAAGCCATACTTAAAGAGCTGCAAAGGTGAGTTCTAGAACCCCTCTTTTACATGTTTTAACTGATTTTAGGGCTGGAAATGCATGACTGAACTTGTTATAAAATTAGGGTTTCATACCCGAATGTTTGAATGTGTCTATGTGTCGGGTATGGTGTGATTTTGATCTATGTTCATGCTTGTTGGTGTTATGGTTGTGTTTCTAACGCTTAGAATGTAAGATTTAAGCTTAGAACATGTTAGATGGTGTTTGGGAACTGAATGTGTTGAGTAAGTCATGCGACTGGGGAAATGTGGATGAGTAAGTTATGCGACTGAGGAAATGAGGATGAACAAAGTTAATGTTGATGAACAAATGTGGATGAACATTGACAAATGCGGATGAACATTGACAAATGCGGATGAGTAAAGTCAATTCGGATGAACAAATATGGATGAACATTGACAAATGCGGATGAAGAAATGCGGATGAGTAAAAAGAAATATGGATGAACAAAATGAAATGCAGATGAACTAAAAAAATGCGGATGAGTAAAAGAAATGCGGATGAACAAAAAGAAATGCGGATAAACAAAAGGGGAAATGCGGATGAACACTTAGAATTTTTTTTGACTTTTTGGGGAAAAAGGTGAAATGTAGGCTTTGATTTGAGAGGTTCCCGGGGGCTATGTAAGTTGACTTTTTGAGGTCATAGGTGTTATGATGAGCATGTTATGATGTATGATTGATGCTTATGCATGATGGTATGTATGATGTATGTTATGTATGTATGATGCCCGGTATGATGATGTTGACTGTGTATGTTGTGTTACTTATTATGTATGATTATTTTTCCCTTGGCTTTAAGTTGAATGTTAATGAATGAAATGAAAGTATTATGTAAACTAAAGTGGAAGATAATAAAAAGAGGATAGAAATGAAAGAATGCATGCATTAATGAATGAACGAATGAAATAAAGTGTAGGACCGGTGAAGGGGGTCACTTACAACACAAAGAGAATATATGATACTAAGAACACAAGTAATTTAGTAAGAGACAAAACAAGAGAACAAGATACATAAGTGTATGGTTTTTAAGAATGCAGTATATTGCTTTCTCAAGTTCTATTACAAGTGTTACAAAGAATAAAAGAAAGTTACAAGAACCTAAGATACTTATACTACACCCTACAGCCAACCATACTTTGAAAGCCAGCTTGATACAATTGACTAGACACAAAACAAAATCAATTGTAGAGTCAAAAGGCAGATTGCCTTTTGCCTAGTGACTATGACATGTCATAGCTCACATCCTTATCTATTACAAAAAGGATAAAGTACATGAAGTAGAAAGTTACAACCTCAAGACCTCAATGTACAGTTACCAAAAGCATGGACCTTTTCACCAACTCATGTAAGTTGGTGACTTTACAGAGTTGCAGCTGAAAGGGGTCTAGCTTTATGGAAAAATACATCAGATAAAGCATGTTGTTAAAAGCCTTCGGAAGAAATCTGCCTTCAAGAGTTGAGCTTCGGAAGACTTTGTCTCTGAAGCTTCAGAAGACGTCATCTTTGGCTTCGAAAGATATTGGTCTTAGCTTCGGAAGATTTCACACTTAGAGTATTTCTGTTGCATGTGTGAAACTTCCGAAGCATTCTTCTTCAATGCACTTATGCAACATGCAGGAGAGACTTTGTGTGTTTGAGTTGCATCAGCCTCTTCATATATTCTCTACAAACTCCCCCTAGGCTGATGCTACCAAAACACTAGTAGACTTCAGATATCAACACTCCTCATTAGGATAATCACCATTCCTTTCTTCATGAAGTGATCAAGATCCTTCATGCAGTCAAAGTGTCTTCTCATGTCAAAGAGATCATGCAGAGGCAGATTGAAGATGTCTTGCCTTGTGTAGACATCCTCAATGCCTTGATCTTTAATTACATGCCATCTTTCCGGATTTAAGGTGTATGTCCAGGACAAGATGGGTCTTTCTGATGCTAGAGGAGCTGTTTGAATAGGAGTTGATGTAGCATCCTCTGGTCGCACATCCTCAGGATGTTCTGACTCATCCTGAAGTTCAAAAAAGGATGCCATCTTCTTCTTCTTTGGCTTTGGCTTTGAAGCCATCCTTTTCTTTCTCTTTGTTGCTTTTAACTGAGAAGACTGGCCTGCTGCACCTGATTGATCTTCATTGTTTTTCTCAGTTGGGTCTTCCCCTCTCACAGGTTCAGAAGGAGAGGGAGGTTGACCCTGCTGTGGATCAGAAGTTGAAGCTTGTTGAGATTCAACAGGAGGTCCGGGTTGTGGTTATGTTTTCTCTGGTTGTTCAACCTTAACCTCCACTTCAGGTGGAGCTTGACTTGAAGGGGAGTGTAAGTCAATCAGCTCTCCACTCTTTATCTTCTGCTTGATCACCCTGATATGCTCATCCAT
>BJCM01240394.1:0-22454 GCA_018326385.1 Flaveria bidentis | reverse complement strand
CAGTCGTACGAATGAAGACTGTAACCTATAAATACCACTTAATTCGTGGAATAACGAGAGTTTTTGAGATTACATAACCCTAGCCGTCTGAGTTCGTCCAGTACGTCTCTTCCAAGTTCATAGAACGATTCTGATCATTCCTAGTCTATTCTTAACGTATTCTAATTGTTAGGTTTGATCAGATTAACAATTTCTTTGATTGGATCGCCAATAAAATAGGATTCCGCACTATTTGATCTGGTTTCACGTTGAATCAGTTAGTACACCATACGCAGAAGGTCCTAACAACACCTCCGAGAACTATATCAGTCGTCGACCTTTTCTTGCTCTCGTGAAGCTCTATCCAACGGCCGTTTGTTCGCGACGACCCTTAACCTCTGGCATTCATTCTATTTGAAGTGACGATCCTGCTCGAGGCTTTCTACGTTATCGAATGATGATCGTTTGGCAATCGACACCACCCGGCGTTCGCAAGGACCGACCGGAGCAACCGTACGGTTAATTGGAACCTGATCCCTTGTGCTTGCACTTATTTGTTGCAACGCATTCGAGGTGAGCCTTCACGGCCCCTATTTTACATTACTTTCCTCTTGGGGGAGAAACATGCGAACTTTATTTATAAATGGTTTCTAGTATTATTTTTTATCGCCTGTTACGTTAGTGCAAACATTCTTAAAAGTCCTTACATTCTCGAACCGTTAGTAATATGTAGCGAGGTAATTCTAAGTAGTACTACTGGGTTTGACAAACCCCACTCGGGCTAGTGGCGATAGCTTGATTGGAGGTCAAATGGGTGGGTTATTGGCCTAACATTTGTCACTGTCTGGGTTAGACGTGACGGGAAGGCAACAAACATACAAACAGTCATCTTCGCTTTGAAACGCTAAGTAACTCGTTATAGGCTAGCTACCTATCAATATGCTTTAATTACTTTGCCATTCGAATAGTTACAAACATTTTTATATGTTATTAAACCTGTGAACTCCAACTTTATGTTGACACGCTTTAGCATGTTTTCTCCGGTCACAGGAACGCTTAAGCTCATGTTGCACAATTAATGAACGCACTTCGGACATGCATCATCAAACTCATTTATTTTGCTTTGAACATTTTATTTTGGCATAGTACTTTGGGAACTTTTAGTATTTGTTTACATTCGTCTTTACGCTCCGCACTTATGTCTATTTCATTTATGACTACTCTGATTTAAAGTTCAAACATTTATTTAAGTTCATATAGTGTCATTTGATATGACCGTGTCTGAGATCCTAGTTTGTCACACGCCTCGCGGTAAAACCCCGCACGTGGAATTTGACGGTGTGACACATTTCTACTTCATTACTTCAGTGCATGCATGCAGAGAGACTTTGGATGCTTTGAATGTCTTGACTTCATTAGACTTATTGGAATCCTTACAAAAATTAATGCATGGAGGTTCAATAAGAGTTTGTGAAGAGGAGGCTTGGGATGCAACATCTTCTTTGATCTTCCATTCCATCCTTTGGTTGACCATAGAGGATGAGCTTATTAAAGCTTGAGCAGCATGGTATTCTTCCGAAGCTTCTTTCTTCTCAGAAGAGGCCTTCACCACCTTCTCTTCCGAAGCAGTCTTCTTCTAGGATGGTTTCAAGGGGAGTCTCTTGGCTTTCTGAGTCTTCACAGCTTTAGCTTCCGAAGCCATTTTCCCTTCGAAAGATGGATTTTCTTTTGAAAGCAACCTTGTTCGGAAACAAGCTTCCCCTTTTTCATCACTTGGACCATTTGATAGGGTCCAAATGAGAAACCTTCGCTGACTCCTTCTTTCTTAACATTATTTGCATAATGTGTGCTAGTAGGATTATAATAACAATATTTTTTGCAGACCACACACTATGCATGCATTGTTAGTTTACTAGGAATATGAAGGTTGTTGTTTCTTGGTCTTCTTGTCTTCAACAACAATCCTTCCTTTTCCTTTATGTTCCTTTTTCTTGATAGGTGTGTTGTACTACCCATTTTTCCAGGTTCTGAAGTTCCCACCACCTGGAATCCAGCTAAGATAAACACACCCTTTTGCTATGGGTCGATCTTCAGCTTTGATTCAACCACTTTCTTGGTAGTTTTTCTAGCTTCCTTAGCTTGGTTTCTTGGAAGAGTGGTAGGGTCCACCTGGATCTTCCCTACGATGGTCTCCATACTTGCATCACTCTTTGACTCATGAGAAGGTGGGTCAGCAGATGGGACCTCTTGCCCTTCAGTATCATACATTGGTTGTCTAATAGACTCATAAGAGTGTGGTGGGCCAATTTTATTGGTCCCCAACCCACCTTTGTTATGATAACAAAGTTTTGATGAGGGGATGATGCATGGATGGCTTGGAAGTTTTGCTCTAAGATAGCATGCTTCCTATATTGAGCCTCAGTTATGACAAGCTGGGTTTAAGCCTCAAACAAGTTGGATACTAAATCCTTTATTTGAGTCTTGTAGTTTATGTGTTCATGTTTTAAAAGAGACACAGTTTTCTCTAACTCTTCAAATTTTTATTTGATAGTCAGATTCAACTCTTTTAAAGTCAGATTTAAAATAATTTAAAGACTCAATATCAGATTTAATCTCCATATTGTAGTCGAGATACAGTTTTACTTAGCAATACAAGCTGGAGTACAAAGATTTTCATATACCTTCTTGTCATCTGTTCCAACCATGAGTGCTTGAGCAGGAGTCACATCGAGTAACATAAAGCTCCAGTCAGCTACAACTATTGTTTCAGTTGACTTCCCAGTGGCTTTAGGTGTAGAGGCTTGTGAGGAGACATCAGAGGTTCCTGGATTTGACTTGGGAGCCTTTCATTCCCTAGCAAAATGACCAAGTGGTCACAGTTGTAACACTTTACCTTGGTTTTGTCAAACCTAAACTTCCTGCTAGCTGGGTTTTGAGGGAATTGCCTTCCATTTCTCTTGAAAAACATCTTTGCTCTGTAGGTAAGCAAAGCCATTTGTTAAACTATGTCCACGTACTCCACATCATCTAGGTTGAAGATCTCTAGATCATCAAAGTAGAATTGATGATCACAAGAGTGCCCATTTCCTGAGATAAAGGCACAACTATCCTGGAAAGAACCTTGCTGAGCCTGTTGAGACCTTGGTGTCTTAGGAAATATGATGTAGGGTTTTGAAGAATAGGATGGCTACTGAGATTAAGTTAGGTACTGCTGAGTTTTGTTGGGTCCTGAGCCTTTAGCAACCATTAAAGATTTGCTAGCAGGAAGGCTTGAAGGTCTGCTCATCGGATGGACCCTCTTGTTTTCCATCTCTACACGGTATCCATCAAGAATGTCGTATACTTTAGTCATGGTGAGGGAGATCATATTCTTTGTCCTTTTGATAGAGACATAATAGAACGCCCACTTATTTGGGAGTGCACTCATGAAATTTCTTGAGAGATCTCTCAAGTGAATGGTAACTACCATAGACTGAAGGGAAACAATAAGATCCAGGTACCTAAAGTATTGCTGGCTGAGGGTCTCTCCAGCAATGTAGGTAATTTTTCTTGAATCATTGGAGTTATAGTACATTTGTGACAGTGCATCAAAAAACATTTTAGCTGACTTGCAATGCTCAAACCCCACTATGATAGAGTTGGGTATAGTTGTCATAAGAGTCATCATAGCATTGCTGTCTCTGTCCATCTTCTTTCGGTCTTCATCAGAGTAGTCTTCAACAGCCTTCTCGATCGTGGCACTATTTCCTCTAGGTGCAGCAACCTTGGGCTTGTAAGGACCATTGAGGATAGACAACAACATTTTTACCATCATGGTATCTGATGAAACCTTCTATGTGTCTACTCCATTGTCTATAGTTTTCAGGGGTGATGATAGGTGCTTTAGTCATCGTCCCCATCTCAACTTCAGATTTCTGAATAAGGGCCATTTTAGAGTGTGGTGAAGGGAGGAGTGAAACATGTGGATTTGGATAGTAAGATCACACAATCACGAGACTAAAAAGTTGTGATACCATCTGCAGGATCGATATATGTCACTTAACACTTTGTTTTCTCTCAAACTCAGTTAGACTCACATGGTTTGATGAAGCAGAATCTCTCAAAGAGTTGATTATAATATACTAAGTAACTTAAGAACACAAAGAAATAATCTTCATGGTACTTGTATTTATTACTTCTCAACTAAAACTCTACAAGACTCTTACAAGCATCATACAAGTGTTACAATGAGAAACTATATATACTATCAACTACAGGCGGTTATACTTTGATACCAGCTAGAATCCTATAACTAAAGCAGATACTAGAAAGCTATAGTTAAGGTACCTTAGATAATGTCTTATCTAAGATATAGTAGTCATGATATTTCCATGACTTACCTTTTGTCACCAACTAAAGTTAGCAACTGTACTAACAAACAAAGATGAACACTGGAATAAAGTATGGTCAACTACATGGCCTTTTGGGAAAATGCCATGCAATATCAGAGGTCTCTAGCGGAGTGTCAGAGAACCAGACTTATGTCCACTAGTCCATAATGTCACACCCCGATCGATGGCGGAATCATCGGGACGGACGAATGCGAGACGATTGTTCATAGCATATGGAACTAATTAAATTGAAATAATATGAAATATCATTAATCATTGAACTTTACAAGACAAATAAATCATTACAAAACAATCAAGATACAACCAATAACATAATATTTTCAATTAAACTAGTTCCAAGTCCTATATGAGCACAAGAAGATCTTCAAGTATCAAACCTGAAACATGTTAAAAATAAAGGGTTAACTATAAAGTTGGTGAGTTATCATGGTTTAAGTGTACTTTGTTCCCATGATGAACAAGCATACGTCATCAAGAGCTGGCAATACATCAGCTTTAGCACCAAATAGGCTTGTCAGGCCCAAAGATCTAAGATGTCACCAGGCTAGCAATAGTTAATGATTATAAACAAAATATGTATCTCATATAAGACTTACAATAACACAAATAACCTTGACAAAAAGTAAAGATCAATTGCATGTGCATTTACAAGTATCAAGATGTTTACAAGTGTAAGTAAAAATGGAGCATGGAGAACTCACATGGGAAACTTACAAGATGCACTTAAGATAATGATAAGAGAGTAAGATGGGTCCAACCATTTCTTCACGATTCAACCTAACAGTTGATGTCTCAAATTAGAACAAATATGAGATTCAAGAATAAATATGAATTAGGGTTTCACTTGGAATTTGAGGGTTTTAATATTTAAGTTAAATAAAATATAATAACGCAATCAATAATGTTTTGGTTCAATAATGATGATATGAATCAACTAAAAAAAATAAAAATAAAAATTGATAGTGAATGATTCAATAATTTAATTTATTAAAAAAAATAAGAATTAAATATATTATGTGAAAAGCAATAATTAATTTAGTAATTAGTTATATAAAATTGATAAGGATGATTTATTGAATACTTATTTATATAGCTTGCAAAATAATATAGAATTATTTAAACTCACTTTAATTGTTTCAAATAATCTCCATTTAAAATAACGTGATTTAAACGATGAATATTTAAAAGAACGTTTGGACCAACAATAATTAATTAATTATTATTTAAAATCTATTTCTTTTAAGAAATTATTCAAAAACAATTTTTGTTATATTGTTTTATTACAAAAATAATTATTTATTTTGACTTAGAAAAAATTACAGAAAATATTTAATGACCCTTTAAAAATATTTAAAGTTTATAAAACCCATTTTTATATTTAATAACATTTTCCTATAACTGAATTAAGGCTAAAAAGCCTTTTTAAAAATAATAAGAAGGTGCTCGGGTTCGAAACCGGGACCTTTAGATTGGTAGACGAACGGGGAACCAGTGAACCAAGGCCTTGGCCGTAGTTTATCTTGGTTCCCAAATGTTAAAAACAATAGTTACAAACCCCACCCACATCATATGAACCCTAGAACAAAATCTGCCAAATTGATGTATCAAACGATGTTGTGAATCAAATTAACCGTGGGACTTTTGTTCCCCGTGCTTAAACGAACCTAAATCTATGATCAGTTTATTTGATTTTGATCAAGAACAATGATGAAGATGATGCAACATCCACGACCAACACTTGAATTAGTTTGATATGAAAATGGTGATGATATCCAAATTAATTTTGTGTGAAGCTTCGGAGGACGATTAGAAACAATAACCCTCTATCAATTTGAGTTTAGGATGCGTGAAAGATGATGACACCTCGACTGCTGGTTGCGTTTAATCGTCAGAATTGTTCGGATTGTTTAAGAGTAATCCAATGAAATTGTGATAGTTAAGGGTTTAGGAATAGTTACACGTTTGCTTTATGTCCTTTAATTATGTTATTATCACGATCTGTACGTTGAATGGTTAGAAGTTAAACGTGGTTTCAGTTTCGGGTGATTCATTGGAATATTGAGCGTTTCAGATTGCGTTGGCAATGGTTACAAGTTCGATTCATGTATTGGATTCCATTCTAAATGGTTTAGGTGATTAATGATCGACGTTTGGTGGGTTTAAGGGGTGGCCAAAGCTCGGCCGGAGCTCGACCGGAGCTCGACCGGAGCTCATACCGGAAATACGGGTGAAGGGGGTTGGTTTATAACATTTTACACTTTTGGTCCCTGAAATATCCAGCTTTATTATTTTATGCAAAAAGCTTTTATAATAAGTTTTGGAAATTATCAAATAAACCCTAGACTTGTACAAACAAATTTGAATAATAAATCAAATTAATTAGTTACTAATCTTTAAAACTTTTATAAGCATTTAAGCATTATAACTTGATTATTTATTTTTACTTAATAATTATGAATTCATAATAACTTATAAAGTTTTATAAGTTTATTTGAATTCATTTTATAACTTTTTAGTAAAACTTTCCATATAGTTATTTATCGTAAAATGATTAATAAACTCTATACCTTTATGAAAAAAATTATTTATAAATCCCTAAGTTATTACAAATTGATTACATATTTGATGTATTTTATTCATTTAAGTTATTACATAGCTTAATAATAAAATCTTAAAATAAGCTCGGGTTTGGGTTTTAACTCGAAAAAATGGCGGATATTACAGTCTCTCCTACTTTAAGAAATTCTGTCCTGAAATTTAATCACAAGGGAAATAATTTCAAGGACATGAGGAGACTTGGAATCGATTTCACGTTCGCAAGGGAACTCTTAGAAGTGTTAAAATCCAATGAGTTTAATTATGATGCTTTGCTAACTTAAGTTTGTTAAATTTAATAATTCATGATTTTATGTGTTTATTAGCAAAGGTACAAGATTATATTAGAATTTCAATTGATAGACTTTTACATTTCAGACGGTTCAAGATGATTAGAAAGGTTTGTCACAAAGAAAGCACTAGGTATTAGTGTCATACGAGGCTCGAAGATAAGTTCAAGATGCATTTGGATGAGATATGGATTTCAAAAGAGCTTCTCAAGGAAATAACTTTTATAGGGTTTCTTATGTCATTAAGGTTTCAAAGTTTTATTAGTGTAACGTTGATACGAGGATCGTGCTTGTTAAGATTAGAGATTCAATTCAGAATGAGGGCATCATTGTAATAGGTTTTCAGGATAAATGTGGTTTTGAGGGAAGACGTTTAGAAAGATTTTTAAGGGTCATTAAGAGTAATCGGATAATGAGTTTTTAGATTCAGGAAGACAAGATAAATGATAAGACGATTTAAAATAATAGGATGTTTCGAGTGTAACGTTCGGTTTACAAACCAAAACATTACGTTGACTTATCAAAGTAATATGTCAACTACAACATTAATGAAGACATGCATACCTATAAGCGGACACTTACCCCAAGGGTTCCAAAGTATGGTAAACGGATCCATCGGTTGATTTGGATTTATATGAATACCTTGCCTAGACAAAACACCTCAAGATACAAACATCCCACTCTTCCAGCTTTACATGTTTCAAGTTATAGGATATAGACTTTGACGAGACTTGAAAACCACGAATAAAGATTCAAAGCTCATTTTGAAAACCATTTGATTTAGGCACATAATGCCTTATAATATGATTTAAGGTTCGTGTATTGATAAAATTCAAAGTATAAGCATAAGCACATAAGGCATATATTCACATAATCAAGTATAAACATATAAGACACATAAAATCCTATCTAAGCATATAAAATACATGAGAGGACTCATCTGTAAGAGTACTTAGTTATAGTCTAGGTCATTCCATTTCTAATCACCTAAATCCCTATAACCATGGCTCTGATACCAATCTGTCACACCCCGGCCGACGGCGGAATCATCGGGGCAGACGAATGGAAGACGATTGTTCATATCACATGGAACTAATTAAATTGAAATAATATTAAATATCATTAACCATTGAACTTTACAAAACAAATAAATCATTACAAAACAATCAAGATACAACCAATAACTTAAGATTTTCAATTAAACTAGTTCCAAGTCCTATATGAGCACAAGAAGATCTTCAAGTATCAAACCTGAAACATGTTAAAAATAAAGGATCAACTATAAAGTTGGTGAGTTCCCATGGTTTAAACATACGTATACATATATATATCTATAAAAAGGTTTACTAGTAGCAATTCATGTCAATGGTTACGAGTTAGCAAGCTTATAGAACACATATTGTTACAACCAAACCTCGACTTCATTACAAGTATATATGATTGGCCAAGTTTCCTTGGTTCCCATGATGAACAAGCATACGTCATTAGGAGCCGGCAATACATCGACTTTAGCACCAAATAGGCTTGTCAAGCCCAAAGATCTAAGATGTCGCCAGGCTAGCAATAGTTAACGATTTAAACAACATATGTATCTCATATAAGACTTACAATAACACAAATAACCATGACAAATAGTAAAGATGAATTGAATGTGCATTTATAAGTATCAAGATGTTTACAAGTGTAAGTTTATAAGGTTAATATGTTTAACCCCAAAAGGTATGAAATAATGTAAAAATGGGACATGGAGAACTCACATGGGAAACTTAGAAGATGCACTTAAGATAACGATAAGAGAGTAAGATGGGTCCAACGATTTCTTCACGATTCAACCTAACGATTGATGTCTCAGAATTAGAACAAATATGAGATTCAAGAATAAATATGAATTAGGGTTTCACTTGGAATTTGAGGGTTTTAATATTTAGGTTAAATAAAATATAATAATGCAATCAATAATGTTTTGGTTGAATAAAGATGATATAAATCAATTAAAAAATTAAAAATAAAAATTAATAGTGAATGATTCAATAATTTTATTTATTTAAATAAATAAGAATTAAATATATTGTGTAAAAAGAAATAATTAATTTAAAAATTAATTATCTAAAATTGATAAAGATGATTTATTGGATACTTATTTATATAGCTTGCAAAATAATATAGAATTATTTAGAGTCACTTTAATTGTTTCAAATAATCTCCATTTAAAATAATGTGATTTAACGATGAATATTTAAAGGAACGTTTGGACCAACAATAATTTATGAATTATTATTTAAAATCTATTTCTTTTAAGAAATTATTCAAAAACAATCTTTGTTAAATTGTTTTATTACAAAAATATTTATTTAATTTAACTTAGAGAAAAATACATAAAATATTTAAACGATGAATATTTAAAAGAACGTTTGGACCAACAATAATTAATTAATTATTATTTAAAATCTATTTCTTTTAAGAAATTATTCAAAAACAATTTTTGTTATATTTTTTATTACAAAGATAATTATTTATTTTGACTTAGAAAAAATTAAAGAAAATATTTAATGACCTTTAAAAATATTTGAAGTTTATTAAACCTATTTTTATATTTAATAACATTTTCTTATAATTTAATTAAGGCTAAAAAAGCCTTTTTAAAAATAATAAGAAGGTACCCGGGTTCGAACCCAGGACCTTTAGATTAGCAGACGAATGGGGAACCAGTGAACCAAGGCCTTGGGTGCAACTTATCTAGTTCCCAAATGTAAAAAACAATATTTACTAACCCCACCCACATCACATGAACCCTTGAATGAAATCTGCCAAATTGATGTATCAAACGATTTTGTGAATCAAATTAACCATGGGGCTTTTGTTCCCCATGCTTAAACGAACCTAAAACTATGATTAGCAGTCGCGACCCATACTTGAATTGGTTTGATATGAAAATGGTGATGATATCCAAATTAGTTTTGTGTGAAGCTTTAGAGGATGATTAGAATCAATAACACTCTACCAATTTGAGTTTAGGATGCGTGAAAGATGATGACACCTCGACTACTCGTTGCGTTTAATTGTGAAAATTGTTCGGATTGTTTAATAGTAATCCGATGAACTTGTGATTTTTAAGAATTTAGTAATAGTTACACGTTTGCTTTATGTTCCTTTAATTAAGTTATTATCACAATCTGTACGTTGAATAGTTAGAAGTTAAATGAGGTTTTGGTTTCGGGTGATTCATTCGAACATTGAGCGTTTCAGATTGCGTTGGCAATGGTTACAATTTCGATTCATGTATTGGATTCCATTCTAAATGGTTTTGGTGATTAATGATCGACGTTTGGTGGGTTTAAGGGGTGGCCGAAGCTCGGCCGGAGCTCGACATGGAACCATTAATGACATACACTCCCAGAAATACCCGTAAATGCAACCTTGTGGTAAAAAAGCAAGTATCTACCAATTCCATGTGTAGAAGTGCATCTGCTAAAGAGATTGAGGCAGCACAACACACAAAGTAGGATGGAATAATTAAGTAAGTAGATGAAGAGTAGGAGAAAATATAAGAGGAATATGATGAGGATGAGGAAGAAGAAAAAGAGAATTCAAGGCAAAAAAAAGAAGATTGTGACTCAAAAGATGGAATTTAAAAGAGAAAATACATTTTTGAGAGTCAACCAGTTGCCTGCTGAGTCAATTCTCTCAAATACAAAGCTTCATTCAAAGTATAGTTGCAACAAGAAGAACCACAATAGACGGTGTTATGCAAGAACCTCAAACTCTATATTAATAAGTCCCACCTTTATATTCAAAATCTATTTCTGAAGCAATAGAATTCCATAACAAAATGTTCTTATAGAAGAAAATAGAGCTAACAACTCATTTTGACCATAAGATAAGGGAAAGGTCGGGTGGAACTGACGGAGCCAAGGACTAAAAGATGAAGAAGGAGCTACAAAATATCATGCAAATAATAAAGTTAGCAAATAAGAAGATGAAAATCATATGCCTAATGAATGGGAAGATAGTCACACTACAATAAAATGTAAATACAATCCTCTAGCATAATCCATCAAACATCCCACCAAGCCTACATCCTAAAGAACATCTGCAGCTACAAAACAACCATAAAAAGGAAAAGATGATGGTTACAAAACTATTCGGAACTCAAGTCCCTCAAATGCCAATTCAAAGGCAAAATCAACACCTATAAAGGATCCACCAAATAAATCAGCGATTGCAAATTAAAAGAAGAAGATGACTTCGGAGAACTCTTCACTAAATCCAAAAGCTTCAAAAGATTATCACAAGAAGGATGATTTCATAGTATCAAGCAAAGTCAAAAGAAGAGCATGGAAACTAAAGGCATTAGCCGAGTCCTTAGATGACATAAAACTAAAAATCACCCCTTCAACACTTACCTTTAATATAATAATGCTAAAAATTAGATGAGCCAATACTAAACAAGCTTGGGGCCCATTCATCACTAATAATGTTTTTATTTACAAGACCATTCGCAGGGCAAAACTCACTTGTAGATTGTGGATAGTGGATGCTCCCAACATATGGCTGGTGACAGATTAGGCCTACTGAATCTAAAACCATATAAAGGTGTATCTGTTTCTTTTGGAAGTGATATAAAAGTAGGATAAATTTATCACAGGGGAACACTCACTAATGAAAAGGTAAACTTTGACAAAATGAACTATGTGAAAGGGTTAAATTATTATTTGCTAAGTGTGTCTTAGCTATGTGATAAAAAAACATAACACTCTTTTCACAGAGCATGAATGTATTGTCCTATCCTATAGGTTTGAAATTCCAAATGATAAATTACTTTGAAGAGCTCTCAGAAAGGACAATATGTACATGCTCAGCATGCAAATGCATCACCTTAAGAAAATGTATGTTTTATTTTCAAAGCTTCACTAAATAAGCCCTCCTCTTGGCAAAAAAGATTGGCACGTATAAATTACAAAAACATGAATAAACTAGTTTGGAATGGGTTAGTCATAGGACTACCAAACAAAGGGTTTGCATATGCTAACCATTATTTTTCATGTCATAACGGAATAACATAGATCTTTGCATAAGTCCAAAGAATAAAATTCAATCACAACTACTCTACATCTTTTACACATGGACTTATTTATGAAAAAATGTGCAAAAACTTTAGGAAGAAGTCATATTACTTAGTAATAATAGATAAGTTTACAAGACTCATTTGGGTTTTCTTTTTACAAACAAATGATGAAATTGCTAAAAACTTAAAGTAATTTATTATCAGAATTGACAACAAATTGATCAAAAGGTTAAAATAATTAGATGTGATTAGGGTGTTGAATTTAAAAACCACTCACTTTATTCTTTTTGTGAATAAAAAGGAATATAAGGTAATATAATGCTCCTAGACTCCTTAGCAAAATAGAGTTGTTGAAAGAAGAAATAGGACACTTATTGAGGTTGCAAGGACCATGTTGTCTAACTCCAAACTTCCTATAATATCATGGGCTAAAGTAGTTAGCACTACATCATAAAAACATTATAATTTAAACAACAAATTTCATCCAAAAATGCAAAGTAGCCACCCCGTGCCATCCTCAATAAGATCTACCTACAAACTAGAAACACATAAAAGTCAGCGTTGCTGAGTAAGTCCTAGTTTTACAGAAAATATTATACTACCTTTCCTTTGTTAAAACATTTTCTTTACTATCGCACATGATCACACATCATACATACATCAAGGTAATAATTATTATCTTCCATCATAATTCGTTTCACACATATCACACGTTTCGTACTTATCGCACTTTTCATACTTTTATTATCTTTTCACTTCTATCTAGGTCCTGTCGTATGCTTCACCTCCCCCTCTTGAGCACAAAGCCATATCATCTAGGGTTAAGCAAAAAGGATCCCATATCTAACATTTTGCACATATCGCATGTATGGAGTAGTTACGTACTCTAACTCCCCCTGTGTGTGAACCCTTAAGAGTTAGCCAAGATCGCACACTATAAACACACAGTTGAGCTAACAACTCTAAATGAGTTGTGAAACTCCTTGCATTTGCTTGCAAGATTTTCATTCATTCATTATGTTCCACTTTCATTATCTTAAATCTTTCGCTTTGATAAGATACTACTTTACGTTTATTATCATAATCACACCACGTAAAGTCACATCATATTACGTAATAAAGAACATAAGGAAACATATCATACATAAGCATCATCACACATGATCTTGCATGCCACATATCATAACATCATCCATAACACCACATATGACATCATAAAGTCAACTTACATCTCCTCGGGGAACATCCCAAGTCAAAACCTACATTTAACATTTCCCCAAAATTCAAAAAAATATTCTAGGTCTTAGGCGCAATGGCACTATGCACACGCATGGCCTTGGCACATGGGGAACACTTAGGTGTATGGGAAAAGTTCTAGGTGCATGGGCACTATTGGGGCGCATAACCCAACACTTAGCCATTCTGGGCAATTCTAAGCGCATGGGCATTTTGCAGGCGAATGGCCAATTTTGGGCGCATGGAACACTTAGTAAATTTTAGCTTATTCTTGTTAGGATCGTGTATTAAACAAAATACTAACTGATTAACGTGTAAACCAAATCAAATAGTGCGGAATCCTATTTGATTGGGGATCCAATCAGTGAGAACGCACGTAGAAACAATTATGTATTGAATCTAAACGTTAAGAATCAATTAGGAATCGATCTACTGCGATCTATGAATTTGGAGTATGTTTTTAGAGGTCTCTGGACGGCTAGGGTACATCTGGAGTCGAAGTGTATTCGATGCTTATGTTTTTTCACGAATTAGGTGGTATTTATAGGTTAGGGTTGCTCATTCGTGGGACTGAACCATTAGCATGGTTCAGTCGTGCGATTGAGCCATGCGGTTGATCCATTCGCAAAACTGAGTGTTCAGTCGTGTGACTAAGCCAATCTTATGTTACAATCATACGACTGATCCAGTCTCCTGGTTCAGTCGTGCGACTGAGTCATTCGCATGAAGTTGTTCATGCGTATGATCTATTAGCATGGGCCAATTCACATGATAACTTCATATTAATAATTTTGAATGTATTAATTATCATTACATTATTTATATTAGTTCAAACAACCACAAACCTATTTAATCAATTCAATATGCGTTCAACAACTCATTAATGAAATATTAAACATTATAATCACAACCAAACATTTACATTTCATTAAGTACCCAACTGTTACATAAGTGTAAGACATTAAAGACATATTACATTGTGTTCAGAACCTAGGGACACATGTATGTACAAACTCCCCCTTGGACCTAGTTTCATCTAATGTCTTACCATCTTCATAACCTCTTCATACTTCTTGAATTTCTCTTCTCTTGTGACTCCTATGTGTATCTCAAAAGCAAAGCAGAGTCGTATCACATTCTGAAACTGTAGAGCTTGTAAAATATCTTGAGAGTCATAGAACAGTGGCCATTTGTATAATGTGTAAACATCATCTGCAGATAAGTTTGTGAGCCACATCGGGTCAAACACCCTGATGGTTTCAATTACACTATTCTTGTTCAAAACTATGGCTGCCTCTCCTGTCCTCTAATCATTGTACTACCATTTGAAGTGTGGAGTGAAGTCCTGTGGCATTTCTCGTAGTGGGATCTTAGACATAGTGCGCAGAGGACTCCACTTCAGCACTATTATCGGTTTTCCAGTTATGGCATCAACCTCAGACCATCTGATATACCTTGTTGGTTGTTGAGATTTGAAGTTGACCCATCTGGTATGGTACTCTCTCTTTAGAGCTGCTTCAAAAAAGCTAGACATCTTGCGTGGATCAGCGTATAGCAATTTCCGCTTCGCTAACTTGTTAAGCTCAAATCGAGGAAGAGTCTTCAGGTCGTGTGGGAACCTGAAATATTCAATTCCTTTCTCACGTTTAACTGCATAAACATTGAGATCTTGAAAATATGCCCACACGATGATTTTGCCCGACACCTTGTGATGTTTCTTCATTTTATACAGCTTGGTGTAGTCAGTCGACTTTGAAGCACTACGTTGGCCTCTTATCTCTTCAAAGCATGCAACCCACTCAGCCTTTCTGATATTGACTTCAGCGTCCAAGGCTTGGGCCTTATCTTCAGTCTTGTCCGACTCTTGTTCCAGTTTATCCAGAGTCTCAAAGGTTTCACTGACTAGATTGTCTCCCAGATTGGGAATGACATTTCCCTCAGTGTCAGTGTACTCTGAATAATGTTGGTCAGTGACATCTTCAAACTCGATTTCATCAACGTCTTTGAGCTTGTCGTCACTTTCCACATGGACTGTTGGTGCATCCTTGACTATCCCATCGGGATAGAGCTTGAACATTTCTACAATTTGCTCGTCAGTGAGATTGTGAATAATCTCTCCTTCTTCAGGAGTGTACATCAACGATCTCCTGACTATTCCCTGCAGATCAAGAATCAACGTGAGCTGAGTCTTGATCTATTGGAGGGGAGCAACATCATATTCATCCCTCTGAAAATTTGGATCTGCTTGATTTAGACATGCAACACACTAATCATTAGTTAATAATCAAAACAGAAACATTAACAATAAATATAAACATTCATTACATTAATTTGATACAAGATTCAAATACAAATGATTTAAAGGACATAAACAACTAAGTATTACTCTTATCTTGGATCATATGCTCTTCTGCTGACAGGGCGGATGTGGAGGCACCTTGGTCTTATACTTTCTTTGTCCTCCTCCCACTTGCAGATGTGGCACCCATAGTAGATGTGTCATCTTCATCATCATCAACATCATCATCAAAATCATCACCAGCATCAGTATCATCCTTAATGTCATCACCATCATCATCATCTCATCATCACTATCATCATCACCATTATCTCCGTCTCCTTCCTTGATCTTTAAGGGCTCATCCTTTGATCCCTTGAGTCGCAGCATAATGGTCTTGTTGGTTGCCTCCAACTCCTCTATCCGTTTTGCTTATTGGGCATGGTGCTCATGGAGTTGGGACATCTCTACGCTCTATGCAGCCATCTGCTGTGCCTGCTGCTCTATCTGTTGTGCCTGTTGAGATATCTACATAGATTGGGCAGCAGTAAGGTCTACTAGCTGATGAATCTGAGCAGTCTTCTCGTCATCGGCAACCAACAGCTTCAGCACCATATGGTTAAGTGCCGAGAGCTGTTCTTCTACCCCACTAGGAGGTAGAGAGGATCTATATGAATAGGAAGGGTATGACGATGGTCCGACATAGTGGCTATTGGTGGTGGTGGTGGAAGTGGTGAAGATTGGGGGTGATATAGATGAAGGTGGTGATGAATGAGTGAAGATTGGGGGTGGTATAGATGAAGATGGTAGTGGAGTGGGTGTGGTAGATATGGTGGTAGATGGGATGGTGGAAGTAGTGGTAGGTGGAGTAATGGTAGTAGGTGGAGTGGTGGAGGTGGTGGTAGTAGTGGGTGGAGTGGTGGAAGAGGTGGTAGTAGTGGTGGTGGTCATGAAGATCATCCTTCTCTTCTTCTTCTTCAACCCGTGGGGCTGAGCCATCCTTTTCTTCCTCAAGCCCTTCGAGGGAGATGCTCCCCCCTGGAACACTGTTGGACTGATCAGGACCATAAGTAGGATCAGTGTCAACCTAACCAAATTCGCCAGGGCGTGCACCAACCTCCCGAATACCTCGGTTGGTGGCAACCACCCGGCTCCCCACAGTGCGGGTTATGGGCTCCTCATGAGTATCCTCCTCCTCATCAGGACCTGATGGAACCCTGCAGCCTCTGCTCCACCTTGGGTGGATGCTGGAGATGCTATATCAGCAGTGGGGGCCCTCAGAGTCATCCTCCAGGAGCTCTAACTGCTCAACATCCGAATCACTATCCACGTAGCGCCATTTACACCTCCCTGGCGCCACGTAATCCTCCTAGGCTAGATGCCCGAACAATCTCCTCATAGGGAGTTTTATTTGCTTCTCCCTGTATACCTTCATCCTGCCCAAGGTGGTATCATCCATCATCTCGAGCACTACTGCATCCTCCTTCTCCTTCGACAATGAGGGCATCTTCTCATCAAATATCATCTGTAAGAACCTAGGGTAGATGCAGAAACCATCTTTGCCCTTCGCCTCCAAGTTCTCTATGATGTAAGAGAAGATCATGCTAGAAAAACTGAAGGGGTGGTTCAGAACCAGTGCCATATAGGCATCCTGAATCTGGTCTGATTGGTCATCGAACCCACCCCTTCGCGATGCTAGGCACTTGAGGATGACATGTGCCAAGTACTTATACTAGGGACACAGGTTGCTCTTGTTGAGCACACCTGCGTTTATATCCCCAGCGTACTTCATCCTCATGAAGCACCCTCTCACCGTCAGTGGGTGGAGTCTGGTGGGGTGGTCTGTATCATCTACCAACCCAAGTACACGCTGAATGTGTTTAGCGGTGATCTATATATCCAATCCAAATATAGAACTCCTTATGCGGTACGGCTCACGTGATCGATCAACCGATGCATTCTCCCAGAAGGCCTGTTGTATAGACCTGTAAGGGGTGCATGGTGTAGATATCGCCTTGTGGATCCTTGATCTCTTGAGGAAAGCGATGATCCCTGCAAACTCGACACCATTTCGAGTTGTGGAATATAAGTGAGCACCGATGTTGTGCTTGGGGTTGATAGGCCATCTATCAGCCATCAATCTGTAACACAAGACACATAGACATTAGATAATCATACGAAACAAATCAGTTCTAATTAACTTGGTTGAATTCATTCTGGTTCATTCATGCGATTGAACCATGCGACTGTGTTCAGTCGGTTTACTTGGCATGCGACTGGATTCAGTCGGGTGACTGAGTAGGCGACTTAGTTCAATCGCTTGACTGAGCCTGCGATTGGTTCAGTCGGCTGACTGAGCTTATTCGTATGATCCATTCGGCCGATTAAGCCATTCGACCAGCTCAATCATGCGATTGGAGTTCATCCTTGCGACCAGTCGCATGACCTACTGTTCGGTCGACTGAGATTCGAATTTAAACCAATTCTTGAAATTAAACGTAGTGTAATGATTCTTTAGACTCGCAATCACTTAACTAATAACCTAATAACTTTAATTTTAACATTTTACTTGGTTTAGGTTGGTCATTAGTCCATTTAGATTTTGGTTCTTGTTTGGTCCGATTTCTTGATTTTTGGAGGCCAATAGATGGAGTTTTTGGCATGGCTACACCGCAGTTTACCTGTATAATCAACAACGAAGGTCAGACAATGCAAATAATCAACTAATTTGGGTCAGATGATAATTTGGCAGAGTAACGGTAAGGAGTGCGATATTAGGGCGATTGGGGGGTGATGAGTTGAATGCGATCGACTGTGGCCCTATTTATACTAAATCTGATTTCAATCGGCCGACTAACCCATTCGCTCGGTTCATTCGGGCGAATGGACCTCAGTCGTGCGATTGACTCAATCGATTACATTCAGTCGGGCGACTAACTCATTTGCACACTCTCATTCGGTCGAATGGCTCATTCCAATAAGCCATTCGGGTGAATGGTCCATACTCATGTCCATTCGGCTGTTTAGTGCATGAGTATGGTTCATTCGTACGGTTGGTCCATACTCATGATCTAGTCGTGCGATTGGAACATATTCATGATTTTGACTTTATGTCCATTTTTCACTTAAACCCTTTTAACTTTTGATTAATCTTTATGTGCATTTGATCATCTCAGACATAATCATTTTAACTTGAAAAACTTTTGACCACCTCCGACGTGATCCTTTTAAACAATTTTTCACCTCAGACGTGACTGATTTATGTTTGAAAACACGTGTGGTCACCTCAGACGTGACCCTTTTAGATGATTAACTCCCTTACTGAATTCCATGACGTAGTCTGATATTAAACAAAACTAAAATTGTTTTTGAAATAAAATAGAAGACTTAAACTGAAATACAAAACTAAAATTGTTTTTGACTTTTTGTGTGAGATGTAAATCCTATGGATTCGGTTACGGAATAGGCAGCTTCAATTAATTTTGTCCATAATTGGACCAATTCAATTTGGAATCATACAGGCAAGTCAAATCATTTGGGACATTTTATCAACACCTTTTGATGCTCAATTCTTATTTTTCAGCTAGAGTCGTTAGCAAGTTTATGAAATCATACTAGTACTATTAGATCCCCATATTGATTTGGACTTTCAACAATTGTAGCCATGATGATTGTCAGTATACTGGTCCTCTTAAATCCATACATAGACTTTTGACGCAGATTGGTGATAGTTAAAGGATTAATTATTATAACCCACATTTGTGGATCCCCCACTTATGTGTTAATCAACGTTCCTCAGGAGATTTTTGAGCGGTCTACGGGTATTTTGACAAGAAGAAACTATTCTTAGAGCTTTGAAAGAGAAGCCAAGCCTCAGGTCAGTGCCATCGCACAACAGAGAGGCGGCAAACAACAATGAATTCTAGAATATCTAGGTTATGCTTATCCTCAGGTCAGTGTCATCACACAGCAGAGAGACACAAAACCTATCTTCTTGTTAGAGAATCTTATTTTTTTTCTTTTGCACATAACGCACCAACAACATAAGTTATTAGCTTGATAGCATTTTATTTTCATTTTTTTCATGCTTTGCTCTATCTATTGTCATCCGCACTCATTTGTGGTGTTTATTTGCTTGTCGCCCCTTATTGGATTTTTGTTGATTGTGTTAACCAGTGATAAGATAGGAACCCACAGTCAGTTGAACAACTTAGTTTGATCTTGAGATCACCAACCAGGTCTACTCATCTATTGTGTTGAACCTTCCAACATATCATCTGTGGTCTAGCAGCCTCTAGGTCTACTTTCTTTGTATTACCTTAGTAGTAACCAGTTATACTATCATTTTTCCTTTTATATTGCTCAGACTACACAGACTTATACTTTGAATTTGGCATCTTATACAATCTAAACTTTTCAAGTCCCAATTGATTTGATCCTGTGTACTATCATTTTCCAAAGTCATTGAATCGGTATCATGGATACGATCTATTTTCTATCAGCTAGCCTCTCCTTCTCCCTTGTTTTTTTGTTAATGTTACTAACTGACCTATTCTCCCCCTAAAATTCTAAAACCGTAACCGATTTACGCTTTTTAGGATTTTAATAGGCGACAAAATAACATTAATTTAATTTGACTGCTTAAAATAAAATTGATAAATAAATAAAAAAGAATGAAAAAAGAAAATATTGACTATACTCATCGGACTACACATGGTCATCATCGGGAATTACATTACTTTTCTTTTTAACGCCGTCGACCTCTAACAGATATAAAAACGTAGTTTATCAAAAGGCTTTGTATAGAGGTCAGCACGTTGAAAATCCGTATTTATTTTAATCACATCATTTAGGTTCTTTTCAAAGCAATCACGTATAAAGTGATATTTTATGCCAATGTGTTTGGTCTTAGGTTGTTGGACTAGATTTTTAGTTACTGCAATTGCAGCAGAGTTATCAACAAAAATAGGAGTAGAAGTGAATTTGAAACTGTAATCGCACATTTGCTGTTGAATCCAAATGATTTGTGAACAACAACTTGCATCAGGAACGTATTCGGCTTCACAGGTTGACAACGCAACCGAGGTCTACTTCTTACACTGCCAGGTCACTAATCTCCTCCCAAAGAATTGACATCCCGCTGATGTAGACTTGTAGTTCATCTTGGAACCACCGTAATCTGAGTCACTATACACTGTTAGCTCGAAGTCATCGTCATGAGGATACCACAATCCAAGTGTGGGAGTACCCTTCAGATAACGAAAGATCCTTTGACCCCTATTAGATGGTTGACTTTTGGCTTTGCCTAATATCTTGAACATAAATATGTAGCGTACATAATATCATGTCTTGAGGCAGTTAGGTACATGAGAGATCGAATCATTCCTCGGTACATGGTGGTGTCGACTAGATCACCATTCTCGTCGAGTGCTACATCATGGTTTGTAGCAAGTGGGGTTCCATCCGCGGAAGCATTCTCCATGTCAAACCGATTGAGAATATCTCCTACATACTTGGTCTGATGTAGGAATATCCCCTTTGGTGTTTGATCCACCTGTAACCCGAGAAAGAATTTCATCTCTCCCATTGCACTCATTTCAAACTCAGCCTTCATTACTGCTTCAAACTCTTTACATATATCTTCGTTCTTTGAACCAAAGATTATGTCATCTACATAAATTTGAACAAGCAGTAAATATCCATCTTTTTCTTTTATGAACAGTGTACAATCAATAACACCTCTGCGAAAGCCGTGTTTCACAAGGTGAGTCGAGAGTTTCTCATACCAGGCACTGGGAGCTTGATGAAGCCCATATAAAGCCTTGTCGAGTTTGTATACTCTGTCCCGATTGTATGGATCCTCAAATCCCTCGGGTTGACTGACGTACATTGTCTCTCGGTTTTCACCATGAAGGAATGCACTCTTCACATCAAGTTGATAAACTTTAATTTTCATGTATGATGCATAGGCGAGGAAGATACGGATTGCTTACATTCGTGCCAGGGGTGCAAACACTTCATTGTAGTCTATGCTCTCGACTTGTCGAAATCCTTGAACCACAAGTCGAGCCTTGTTTCTGATGATCACAGATTGATCATCTTTCTTGCATTTCAAGACCCATTTAGTGCCAATGACCTTAGCACCTTTAGGTCTATACACCAGAGTCCATACACCTAACTTCTTGAACTAAAGAAGTTCTTCTTGCATGGCACTCACTCATGACTCATCATTCAGGGCTTCACTTACATACTTTGGCTCAAACTAAGTCAGAAAGCAACGATATGCACCATCATGAAGGTATCCCTTTTCCATTACCGAGGCATAATCAGATGAGTACAGCTAATTTCTGGTCTGAACTCCTGACCTCACATCCCCAATGACATTATATAAGGAATGATAAACATTTAGGCGAGGTCCACGAGTGGTTGGAACAACTACCTCAGAATCAAGATTATGAACATTTGGTTCAGTATCTGAGGCAGTAGGAGTCTGAGGTTCCGAAGACTCAGAGGCATCAATGTCAGATGCTTGTGGACTTGCAGGAATAGGAACCTGTTCCTCCTGGTTGTTCTGATCAGTCTCCACAAGTTCTTCATCAGAGAAGGTGTCACTATCATCA
>BJCM01240385.1:0-10552 GCA_018326385.1 Flaveria bidentis | reverse complement strand
TATATATATATATATATATATATATATATATATATATATATATATATATATATATATATATATATTTGCTTATGAATAGAATCGTGATCTTAAGGCCGATTTCATCCCACTCATCACAGCCATCGCACAACACATCAAACCACCGACAAACGCCGCCGTGCTCACCGAATTCGTGTGAACATTCGCCGGATCTCCGCCAGACGGCCACCTTGTCTCCGCCATAATGATTTCAACATTTGGCTACCCCAACTTCTTCATCGCATCGTGAACCACATCCAGCTGATTAAATTGGTGTATATATCAATAATGCAAAAAACGATTAGATTATAGCTGAATATATACCTAATTTGATAAGAATTAACACGAGTGTAGATGATTTATATTGTTCCGGTGGCTTTATAGAACAATCTAGAGTTGGGTTTGATAGTTTGTAGAAGTTAAAACCAAACATGTTATCTGCATATTTGGTAAAACATTATTTATAATTATTAATTTTGTAATATTTTTTTTAAATGGTTGTAAGCAGAGAATAAAAAAAATATAATAATAAATGTATTAAAATATTATTTAATTGTTAATTATAGAAATAGATAGTTAATTTTAGTGTAATTATAGAGATGAAGATGAAGAGAGATGGAGATGAAGAATGAGAGGTGAATGCTCTTAAATATGAAATCCCGTCCGACCCATCGCCAGGTTACTGGTTCGCTCGCCTGAATCGTTAGTAATGCCCGGTTTGACCCTTGTCCGGTTAAAACCACCCATCTTAACCGGCAGAGCATCGAGTCTCAGTCGAACAAATTAGACCTGTCAGTCGGGTCTGGTCACCAAAACATTGTTCAGAACATCAAAACACCGTACCCTCAAACCTAATTACACTTTAGCTTGTTGACTGATCTAATCGGTTTGTTTTGTTGTTTTTCATAACAACACTTAGTAGCATGGTGAAGATATATTTCATTAAATCGGTCAATCTTAGAATCATGAACAACCATATTATCTTTTAAATGTGTTTACCCAAGTCAATTAAAAGTTAAAGGGATGAAGTATTTTGATAGTTTACTTGCATTTATGTAAGTTTAATTGTTGGTATTTGTTTGGGTCTTTAAATTGCAAGGCGTTTGGTGCTTGACTTTGCATCTTCGGGCCCACGTTGAATCTTTAGGCTAAGCAAAACATTTTATAGAGAAAATAAAAAGGTCAAATATGAGTATCAACTATGATGACAAAAGAAAATGTAGATCATCAACCTGACCAACCAAATTAATGCAAATCACAATGACTTTAAACAAGAACACCAAAATATTTAACTAATGGTTGACATGATTAGTGTTAATGTCTATTGAATAATATTAAAGGTATTTTACACAATTTTTGCAATGAAATGATATATTAAAAGTAAATCTAACATAAAACTATAATGATGTAAATCCATAAAATAAAGGTATATGAAATAAATGCATTATTTCAAAACTATTTTTTTCAACTTCCTTAGCTGCACGTAGTTACAAGTTACAACCTCAATTTGCGTCTTTGCCTAGCATGGAACCCATGATTTCCACCATAAGATACATATGCCTCTACCATGAAGGATAGCCTCATCATTTTTAAAACTGCAGTTATTTTCTATAAATTCTAAATGTATTTAATTAAAAGAATTCCCCTTTTTATTGTGATGAACGTTGTTTAAAATGGTGTTTTGGTGCGAAATTAGCAATAAATCGTAAATTCATAACTTGCAAGTAATTCTATAAGAGCTTCTAGTTTTATAGTTTAATAGTATTGGTGATTATCCACTATAAAATAATTTGAATCTAAATTCTTACAAGAGTAATGTTATTGCGTTTAAAAGTAAAATAAATATTTTGTTTTATAAAAGAGTAATTATATATCTACTTAATAAGAAAACTTTAGCTAAATGGAACGTTTATATTCTTTTAATATAACACAAATGCTTACTTTTTTATAATAACTAGATGGTGCCATAGGCGTATTGTGTTAGGGTATATTGGTTGTTTGTTATGATTAGTACTTGTAAGTTTGACATTTAATGTTTACAAATTTTGCCCATGTATTGCAATATGCTAATGACGTCAGTTACATGAACATTTACAAAATTTTCCTTTTTGAGGGCTATATGCCAATAGCTTTAGTTACATGCATTGAGTGTTTAAAATTTGCTTCCTCGTTGTTTGCATTTTTACTTGTTGGTTAAAATCTTGTGTTCAATAGATTCCCATAACTGTCATATTTTTCATGCATATATCAAAAAGCCTAACATCGCATCATCACTTTCTTTTGTGTTGTTTGATCAGTCCAGATGCTAAGTCCCCAAGTCCCTAGATCTTCGTCTGTTGTCGTTGGTGTCACATCTCAACGGAAGCGTGAAATTTGTTGGGTGTGACTCACTTGTTCAGAACATATTGATCAAAAAGAATAAATAATTTAACACACTAGAACATGTCATAACATAACATTAATCACAAAGATAAATTAAGTTAGGATTACATCATATCATAAGTAGTCAAAATTTGACATAACATAATCCTATTACAACATAATATCTAACTGTTACATCTTCAGAGACGATAGAAATGAGCATCCACTGATAAACTGAGATCGTAGAGGTTAACAATCAGATTCACACAAACTTTACCCATGATTTCTCCCCAGCCATTATATGCATCAAAAGAAAACATTATGCTGTTAGACATGGTAATTTCCTGAAAAAGCATACTCAAAATAATCAACAAAGGTTGGTAAGATCATAGGTTTAATATCATATCAGAACATATACATTGATGTACATAATTACAACCAAACCTGCTTACAACAATTGATTTATAATTGTCATGATATAAATCACAAATAAGATAATATAGCATCATAACACTCATCCTGTTGGTGCAGGAAAAACAATTTCCTAAGTAGTGCTACCTATATTATCAGACGGTTTCACATCTGAATTAATGGTTGTATCATAATAACAGTAAAACACAAAAATCTTATACATATGCATCAATCTCAAAATAGTATGCTTTTTCCCCAAAAAATGTATAAATACAAAATTGGGCTATGAGTCTCACCTCTTACTCCAATGGGTAACCTACAAACAAAATATTTATAATTTAGAAAATATTTTTCTTCAAAATTTTCAATACCTCAAATTATAGAATATATTACAGAAACTATAATCAAACATATATCACTAAATTTTACAACAGATGGGTTCAAAAATCAAATATAACATATCCAAATTCCATATACCAATTAATTACAGTTTATTTTCTGAAATTTTTATATTTAATTGCATAACTTAGCAGAAATACCTTCGGGCCTCTAAAATTTATCAAATTTTGTCAGGATATATATAACATAATTTTTATTTCTTCAAAAGTTTCTTAAGTTCTTAATCATAGCAGATTCTATCTTTATGATTTTGATCATTCCAATAATATTCGGTAAAAATAACAGAATATGTCCTAAAAATTCCAATTTTTATACAAACTTCTCTACTCTTATTATCATGCTTTGTGAAAAATTTTCGAAATTTATCTTATAGTTTAAGTATTTTTTCCGATTTTCAAATAGCAGAAAATTCTAAAATTCATAACTTATGCATAACTTCAAATTAAGCTAGAAAATTTTTTCAATGCAGCTAGAACTCCTCAACAAAATAGGATAGCTGAAAAGAGGAATAGAACACTGACTGAAGCAGCAAGAACGATGCTAGCCTATGCTAAACTGCCAATCACCTTCTAGGGCAGAGGCAGTTAATACATCGTGCTTTGTACAAAATCAAACTCTACTTGTTAAAGAAAACAACATGACTCCTTATGAATTGCTCTTTCATAGAAAACCATTCGTTGGATTTCTTAAATCATTTGGTAGTCCTGTCTCAATATTAAACACCCGAGACTATTTGGGAAAGTTTTCATCTAATTCTAATGAAGAATTCTTTGTAGGTTATTCTTCTGTTTCAAAGGATTAAAGAGTGTTTAATCTTAGATTAAACATTATTAATGAATCAACAAATGTTCAATTCAAGGAACATTCGTTTCCTAAATCTACAAATGGTCCTGACCGGTTGTTTGATATTGACTCATTTACAAAATCATTTGATCAATTCCATCTGTCTGATGCAGGAAATCTCCATTCAGGTGACACTTCTTCAGCTGTAGAAAGAAGAGATGACTTTCCATTAATTCTTCTTACATCTGCTGAATACATGAATGAAGATGTTCCTCTTCAAGCTGATCTCATCAGACAACCATCCCAAAACCTTAGTGTTTCAACTGAATGAGGTCCAAGCCTATTACCATCACACTCAGATGATTTGTCAACTGAGATCAGGAATAAAAAACAAGCTACTCCTCCAGCTGAAACATAAAGGACATCAAATGATGAAAGCAATCACAGTGCTACTAAAGCTGAAGTAGGAAATGAAATGGAGTATGTCAATCTTCATAATTCAACAACAGTACAAGATGAATGTGCCTCTGACCATAATGAATTGAATGTCTCCAATCTTGATGTAACCATTGCTGGTGACTCCATTCCAACCACTAGAATACACAAGAATCATCCAGTTGAAACCATTATTGGTGAACTTAATGAGAGGGTGACAAGAAGCAAGTCTAGTATTGCAAACATCTGTTTGTTCTCATGCTTTCTATGTCAAACAGTACCCAAGAACATCAAAGAGGCACTTCAAGACAATAAATGGATTGAAGAAATACAGGAAGAATTGCTCTAATTCAAGAAGCAAGGAGTATGGCAACTAGTAGATATTCTTGAAGGACAATACCTATCGGTACCAAATGGCTGTACAGGAACAAGACTGATGATAGAGGGATCGTCATCAGAAACAAAGAAAGATTAGTGGCACAGGGATACACTCAAGAAGAAGGAATCGACTATAACAAAGTGTTTGCATCTGTTGCCAGATTAGAAGCAGTAAGAATCTTTTTAGCATATTCTGCATCCATGAAATTTACTATTTATCAAATGGATGTAAAGTGTGCCTTCTTGTATGGAAAGATTGCTAAGGAGGTTTATGTGAAACAACCACCTAACTTTGAAGATCTAGATTTCCCTCACAGAGTTTACAACCTTGACAAAGCTTTGTATGGTCTTCACCAAGCCCCAAAAAAGTGGTATGAGACTCTATCATCCTTTTTCTTGAACATGGATATGAAAGAGGAAAGATTGATCAGACTCTCTTCAGAAGAATAAGAGGAAAAAACATGTTGTTAGTCTAGATTTATGTGGATGGCATTAGATTTGGCTCTACAAACAAGCAACTTTGTAAAGCATTTGAAGACCTAATGTATTCAAAATTTCAAATGAGTGCAATGGGAGAACTCACATTCTTCTTAGGAGTGCAAGTCAAGCAGACAGCAGATGGAATCTTCATCAACCAATCCAAGCATTTGGATACAATGCTAAAGAAGTTTCATTTTACTGATTGTCAGTCTATTAGAACACCAGTTGATACCAAAGTGAAGATTGGACTTGATCCAGAAGGTAAATCTGTTGATCAGACTCACTATCGATCTATGATAGGCTCACTTATGTATCTAACTGCAAGCAGATATGATATTATGTTTGATGTTTATGTGTGTGCCAGGTATCAAGCTGATCTAAAAGAGTCACATGTGAATGCAGTCAAGAGGATATTCAGATATCTGAAGGGCAAAACAGCTATTGGGTTATGATAACCAAAGGAAGGAGACTTCAATCTCTATGCATTCTGTTGATACATGTGTACCTAGTTTAGGAGCTTAATGTAATATGTCTATCAGGTATATGTAATCAAATGGATATGAATGAAATACAAGTGTGGTTGATATTTATAATGTTTAATATTTCATTGTTTATTGTGTAATAATGCATATTGAACTAACTATATAGGTTTATGGTTGTTTACATAGTTCTTAGTCAATAATGGTTTAGAAATGTGTTTAAACTTAATCGTGTGAAGTTCTCATGCGAATGGACCATGCTAATGGACCATAGGCATGAATACTTCATGCTAATGGACCAGTCGCACGACTGAACCAAGAGACTGGACCAGTCACACGATTGAGACATAAGATTGGCTCAATCACATCACTAAACCCTTAGTCGTGCGGATGGATCAACCGCATGATTCAGTCGCAACGACTGAACCATGCTAATGGTCCAGTCGTACGATTGAAAGACCCTAACCTATAAATACCACTTAATTCGTGGAAAAACGTAACAATTCTAATACCTACACACATAATCTTACCCTAGCCATCGAGAGAGTCAACAAAACCTATTCCAAGTTCATAGATCACAGTTGATCGTTCTCTAATCATTCTCAACGTTTCATTAATCGTTAGATTCATCTGAACTGTGTTCTCCCTGATTGGATCGCCAATCAAACAGGATTCCCCACTATTTGAGTTGGTATACGCATAGAATCAGTTAGTACTCCGTAGGTACACGATCCCTAACAAGTGGTATCAGAGCCTTGGCTCTTGATTTTGCGCGTGATTAGATCGATTTGGTCTAAAAATCACGTTTTTTATTCAAAACCACCATATTTTTTAGTAAAACAACGTTTTCGACGTCTCTAGATCTAAAAGTTCACGTTTTTCGGCTTACGACAGATTAGAGATCGTAAAAATTTGTGTTTTTGCGTCAAAGTGTTCAAAACCTTCGATTTTGCAAAAACAACAGCCTTCAGTCGCACGATTGACTCAATCACACGACTGAATCCATTTGCACCTCCTATATGCATGATTGAACTTAGTCGCACATCCATTCGTACGACTGAACAATCTCATTCGCATTGTTCATCCGCATTGCCCAATCGCACGACTGTTATCCGCGTTTGTCCAATCGCACGATTGGCTCAACCGCATTTGTTCAATCGCATGATTGATTCATTCGGACCTCTCCATTCGCATGAGTGTAAAAGTTTAAGTTTGAAATTCAAAGTTAATACAAATGGAAGATCATTACTCAGCTTTTACTTCAAGTAGGGATTCACGGATCCAGAATCTATTGCTTCTGGAAAATGAAGTTGGTAATCACAATTAGCCCCCTAAGCTCATAACGTTAGATGATTACGCACAATGGAAGCAAAGGTTCGAGATATACTTAAATGGAGTTGATCCTAATCTGTGATCAATCGAGACTGGGTATAGCATGCCGGTTGGTGCTGATGGAGTAAAACTTACCTTTGGTGGCATGACTGATAGCCAGAAGGTAAAGTACAATGCAGAGAAGAAGGTGTATGCTTTGTTAACTCAGTCAATTCCTAAGGATATATTCCATCAGTTTTCTGAGAACAAACAAGCCATGAAGCTATGGGATGCTCTGAAAAAACGGTATGACGGGAATACGACGTTTAAGGCATTAAAGGCAAAGGCTTTGAAGAAGGAGTTTGATAACTTCTTTTCGATAGGAAAAGAGAGCCTAGATGACATCATCGATCGTTTCTACCACTTGATGACTGAGTTGCACATTCATGGGGTTACCACGTCCATGGATGACAAGGTGTCGAATTTCACAGATGGATTGCCAGAAAAGTGGGTTTCATTTGTGCCAAATCTCAGACAAAATGATATGCTGGCAAAGTTGGATATTAATGATTTCTTTCTGAAGCTAAGAGAGGAAGAGTTGAGGATGAAGTACAGGTCTAAAAAAGGATCATATGATCAGAGCCCATCACTTTATAACTCAACTCCTCAACCAAAAACTTCTGGAGCACCACTACAAACGACATTCGTGTCGAGTTCAGCCGCTCCGTCCCAAGCCATTACTTCAGGATCTGACACGTCAGGGTCATCTTGCACCCAATACATAGCACCTGAAGCCAATGCTACAAAATTGAAGACCAAGAATCTCGGTAATGTGATCGTAGAGGTAGCAAAGGAGCATATGGATCTCCTAGCAGCTGTCGTTCACTCCTTTGACGGTCTAGTTGCGGAGAAGATTGGAAACTACCATCTCGCCGATGAAGACTACGAGCAGGTAGATGAAACTGAACTCGAAAGAATGGATATCATGTGGGCGTTGGCTAGTGTTGTCCGAAGAGCAAAGAAGTTTTTGAAGAAAACGGGACAAAACTTGATAGCCACCAAAGACACTACCATTGGTTTCGATAAAACCAAAGTTACCTATTTTAACTGTGGAGAGAAGGGCATTTCAAGTGTGAATGTGTGAAGCCCAAGAAAACAGGTAATGGTAATCCATTCTTCATCTTCAATCGTCAAGATAGACCCTCCAATGGGGCTACATCGTCAAGCAAGGATCCTAAGGCCTTGACTGCACAAGATGACGAAGGTCAAGATTGGAGCTTTCACTTTGTATCTCCAGGAGAATCCAACATTGCTTGTGTTGAAGTTTTGGATGACGACTCAGCAAGCGAAGGTGAAATTGCAGTGGGACTAGTGATGTCTAATAATGAAGAAACTGCAAATGTGGTCAATCACCTGAATGAAGGACTCAGAACAACATGTTTAGAATCACCGGTACCCGAATAGTCTAACTCTGCTATGATGGCTGATTCAACATAATCTTCTCAGGTATGTATTAAAGACCAACTTTTTGATAGTCATGCTTGTAATGAATGTAATAAATTTAGAGAAAGCAAAGACTCAAAATTTGCTAGGTTATTAGATCACAATGATAGCTTAGTAAATGACTTACAACTATGCACAGAAGCAAACCTGATTTTAAAACAAAATAAGCACAGTTATAAAGAGAAAATAGAACTATTAAATAAACAACTAAGGGAAACCGAAGTTGTTGCTTTTAACCAAGCAAATGACATAAAGTTCTATTAAACTCTCTAGAAGAAACTAAGAAACAAAAAAAAGTTTTGGAAGTCGGAGTAAATTCTTTTAAACAAAAACTGCACAGTTGGACCAGTTCTTCTCACATAGTTTAGCACTTAGTGAAAGAACGCAACAACGGGGAGGGTTTGGGTTACAAAGTGATTCCACCACCACATGAGACCTTGTTGAATGCTAAATGTAAACCAATTAATTACAACCCAGTCAAGGATCATATGGTGTCCACTCCTCTAGTAAGTGATCTAGATTCTATAAGTAAACCTATTGAATCTGTCATTACATAAAAGGAGACCACTTTGAAGTTGAAAGGTAAAATGCCTATTGTTAATTTGGATGAACAATTTAAAAGGGTTAAGGTAAAGTCAAAGTCAAACATGTCTAATACTGAACCCAAAAAGACTGAACAAGTTAACCAATCACGTGCATCATGTCTAAGTCCAAATAAACAAAAGGGTAAAGATGATAAAAAGGTTCAAACAATTAATTTTGTTAAAGAAGATAAAACATCTAAACTAGAAGTGTCAAAATCCAAACAGAGTAAAGTTACATCTGTGTAATACACCTCTCCATAGAAATAGTTCCACCAATATGTCAAAAGTTGATCATGCTACAATTATGGAAAATATGGATACATTGCTTCTAACTGTCCCTATTATCAGACACCAAGAAAGAAAATTGAACTTGATGATCCTAAACCAAGTTCTTCTAAAAGGATTTCTATCACTCCCCCAAGAAGAATTAGTGAACATAAAGTTCAAACCATAAGTCAGTCATCTGTTTATCATAAACAGGCCTTACACAAAACTGGCTTATGGAAAGAAAAATCAAGACCAATGTTGGATAATGAGAACAAGAAGAAGACTGATCTACCCTCTCCCTCAAATGGACAGGGGTAGAATTCATGATGTGTGATGCCTTTGGGTCACCCAAGCAAGTTAAGGCTTAGGTCCCTAACCTCAACTAATCATTTCCTTTTAATGTGCAGGGTGTTCGTTATAATGCATCTATAAATACTTGGATTGTTGATAGCGGAGCATCAAGGCATATGATTCGAAACCTGTCTCTCTTGTCAAAAGTCAAACAAATTAAAGGATGACACATTTCATTTGCTGAAAATAAAGGAGGTTATATCAAAGCACAAGGGGAAGTGGGAAACCAGAAAGAGAAATTTGATAAGGTAAACTATGTTCAACAACTTCAAAATAATTTACTTTCTGTATCCCAGATTAGTGACAAAGGATTCAATGTCGTCTTTGACAACAAGAAGTGCTACGTGTTGAAGAAGGAGTATGTGATACCGGAGGATCAAGTCTTAATGTCAGCTTATATGTCTTGGACCTATCAAAGGCCTCCACAACTGATCATCAAGTACAATGCTTCTTGTCAAATACAACAGAGAAAGACTCCATCTCCTGGAATAGGAGAATGGGACACATTAATCCACGGAAGATTAATCACTTAATCCAGAATGATCTTGTTGGAGCATATAAAGTTATATATAGTGTGTCCGTAGCTTGTCGAATAGTCTAGGCATAATGTATTACACCTGATATGTTGTAAACACTTGAAACTGAGTCATTCACAGGAGCATATGCGAATGAGACTCAGTCATACGACTGAGCCATGCTAATGGTCCAGCCGTGCGACTGAAAGGTGCGATTGGTTCAGTCGTACGATTGAACCATACACATGGTTCAATCGCATGAATGGGCCAGCAGCAT
>BJCM01240381.1:0-16336 GCA_018326385.1 Flaveria bidentis | reverse complement strand
AAGTTGTTCAATCTCATATGCAACTTATTTAGAAAACCCATTTTTTTCTAAATTGGTGTATTTATTTAATTGTATGATCATATCATCAATTAAATAATATTTGGTGTTTGCTAAGCTTGTTATTGGGTATGAGCCGACTTGGATCATAACGTACTAACCACATCAATGTTCTATGTGTCTTGGGCATAAAGAATCAAACAGGTAGCTTCGTAATAAAGTCCATGGTGATGTGCTCCCACTTCCACTCCGGTATATCCAAAGGTTAGATCTTCCCATAAGGCTTTTGGTGCTCGGCCTTCACTTGTAAACAAGTAAGGCACTTACTCACATACTCCGCCACATCGCGTTTCATACCTAGCCACCAATAATCTTTCTTCATGTCTTGATACATCTTCGTAGAACCGAGATGAATAGAGTATCGAGTTTTATGAGCTTCATCCATAATCTTCACACGTAGATCCCCATGACGAGGAATCCACATCCGTCTGAATCGGGTTCTAACACCGAGTGTGTTTTCACCCAGCTTCGCAACTAGACCTTTCATCTTTTCAAAGTAAGATGATCTTCATTCAATGCCTCATCTTGAAACTCCTTGACCTGGTTCATCACATCAGAGGTCATAATCAACTGGTAAGCTTTCACTCGAATCGGCTCGGGTCTCTCCTTTCGGCTAAGGGCATCTGCCACCATGTTGGCCTTTCCCGGATGGTAATGGTTCTCACAATCATAATCCTTTATGGGCTCTAACCATCTCCTTTGCCTCATGTTCAAGTTCTTTTGCTCAAAGAAGTACTTTAAGCTCTTGTGGTCAGTGAATATGGTACACTTCGTGTCATACAGGTAGTGCCTCCAAATCTTTAACACGAAGACCACAACTGCTAGTTCTAAATCATGAGTAGGATAATTAACCTCATGAACTTTCAACAGTCAGGATGCGTAGGCTACAAGTTTTCCTCACTGCATCAAGACATCACAACACCAAGTAAGAAGCATCTGAATAAACCACCAAATCTTCGCTTCCATCGGGTAATGATAAGACACGAGCTTGACTCAACCTCGCCTTTAACTCCTCAAACACCCTCTCTTGAGCTTGACCCCATACAAAGTTTACATACTTACGAGTCAACTTAGTCAACGGAGAAGCTATTATAGAGAAGTCTTGAATGAATCTTCTTTAATAGCCCGCCAAACCCAAGAAACTACGAATCTCGGATGGCGTGTTTGGTGTCTTCCATTGCATCACCGGCTCCACCTTTGTCGAGTCTACCATAATCCTTTCAAAATTCACCACGTGACCCAAAACCTGAACCCCGCGCAACTAGAATGCGCACTTGGAGAACTTGGCATACAACTTCTCCGTTCTCAACGTCTCCAACACCTCTTGGATGTGACCGGCTAGATCCTCCTCAATCTTCGAATAAATCAAGATATCATCGATAAACACAATTAATGATTTATCAAACATCGGCCAACACACTCGATTCATCAAATCCATAAAAGCAGCTGGCACGCTGGTCAAACCAAAAGACATAACGAGAAAATCGTAGTGTCCATAACACATGCAAAAAGCTGTTTTAGGAATATCTTGCTCCTTAACCTTCAGCTGATGGTAGCCAGATCGAAGATCTATCCTTGAGAACCAACTGGCACCTTGGAGCTGATCAAACATGTCATTGATCCTTGGAAATGGATACCTATTCTTTATCGTCAACTTGTTCAGCTCCCGGTAGTCCAATACACATCCTCATACTACCGTCCTTCTGCTTCACAAACAAGACCGGAGCACCCCAAGGAGAGATACTCAGTCTAATGAACCCCTTATCAAGCAACTCTTGCAGTTGCTCCATCAATTCCTTCATCTCGGTCGGAGCCAACCAATACGGCGCCTTAGCTACAGGCTGGGAACTGGGTATCAAGTCCATCTAAAACTCGATCTCACGCTCCGATGGCAGACCTGGTAAATCTTCTAGGAACACGTCTGGGAAGTCACACACAAACGGTACATCAGACAGTTGTGGTGTTGGCATATCCACATCCTTCACTTAGGCCAAGTAGGCACTACACCCATGCCTTATGCACTTTCCCTCCACCGCCATTGAAATCACCTTCGGGATAGTCGTAACTCGATCACCGTAAATTCTCACCGAAATCCCGTCAGGCGCCGTTAATCTGACCATCTTCTTGTGACATACGATGTTAGCCTCATAGTCCGCCAACTAATCCATTCCTAGGACTACATCGAAACCGCCTAAGGTCATCATGAATGGTCTAACAAGAAACTTATGACCTTCTAATTCAATGTCACAACCTTCTATTATCTTAGAAATCCTGGTAGACTTACCTATGGTAGTTTCTACATTTAAGGGCTCATCAATACTTCAACTCCTAATGGGCAACTTAGCACAAAAGGCAACAAAAATGAACTCCTACTAGCACCGAAATCAAATACCACAGATGCAAGAGTTTGGTTTACTAGAAATGTATCTGACACCACATCAGGGTCCGTCCTAGCCTCCTCCTGAGTCATTGTGAAAGCACGGGCGCTTGCCTTCTGCCCTTTAGTTTCAGTCTTCTTCCCTGCCCCGGAACTGTCAGGACCGTGTATGTACGGAATACTAACTGATAATGCGTGAAACCAGATCAAATAGTGCGGAATCCTATTTTATTGGCAATCCACTCAGTGAGAACATTAACCCGATCGATATAAGAATGAACTAAACGTTAAGAACGAGTAAGAATCGATCAAGAACGGACTTTGAAGTTGGATTGGCTTTCTTGGACGTTCTGGACGACTAGGGTTCGTGTATTACCAAATGTTTTCTCCATTGTTCTGTTTTTCCACGAATTAAGTGGTATTTATAGGATTGCAGTTTTCATTCGTACGACTGAACTATTAGCATGGTTTAGTCGTGCGACTGAATCATGCAACTGAGTCATCCGCATGACTGAAGCTTTAGTTGTGCGACTGAGTCAACCTTATGTCTCAATCATACGACGGATCCAGTCTCCTGGTTCAGTCGTGCGAGTGGTCCATAAGCATGATGTATTCATGCGTATGGTCCATAAGTATGGTCCATTAGCATGAATACTCATCCGACTAGGTTGAACACATTTCTCAATCATTATTTACTAAGAACTATATACAATAACTTTAAACCTATATAATAAGTTCATACATATGAAATTTATTCAACACAATAATAATATGAAATAAATAAACATCAATAGGCATCAACCACATATTATATTTCATTGAATCAATTCATTACATATGTGGAAGACATGAAAGACTTTTATATTAAAGCTCATAAACTAGGAACATGATGTATCTACAAACTCCCCCTTGGTCCTAGTTTACTCTATTGTCTAACACTCCTCACATATTTTTTGAATTTCTTGTACTTCTCCTCTTTTGTAACTCCTACATGTACTTCAAATGCAAAGTAGAGTCTTATGACGTGTTGAAACTAGAGAGCTTGTACAATATCCTGCATCTCATAGAACAGTGGCCACTAGTATAATGTGTAGACATCTTCAACCGACAAGTTTGTAAGCCACATTGGGTCGAATACCCGGAAACTATGACCGCTTCGCACGTTCGCCAAACGTAATACCACCATTTGAAGTGTGGAGTGAAGTCCTGAGGCATTTCCCATAAGGGAATCTTTGACATCGTGCGTAGAGGACTCCACTTCAGCACAACTTTAGGTCTTCCAGATATGGGGTCCACTTTAGACTTACGGATGTACCTCTTTGGTTGTTGAGATCTGAAGTTTACCCACCTGGTGCGGTATTCCTTCTTTAATGCAACCTCGAACCATCCTGAAATCTTCCTTGGATTTGCATATAGAAGATCTAAACATGCCAGACGGCTGAGCTCAAAACCCGAAAGAGTCTTTAGATCATGAGGATATCTGAAGTACTCGATTCCTTTCTCCCTTTTCACAGCATAAATATCTAAATCTTCAAAATACGCCCACGCGATAATCTTGCCTGACACTTTCTGATGTCTTTTGACTTTGCAGAGTTTTGTGTAGGCATTCTGCATTGGTAGCACACGTTGGGCTTTCTTCTCCGCAAAACAAGCTACCCATTCAGCTTTCTTCAAGTCGACATTTGCGTCCGAAGCTTGGGCTGTGCTTTCTTCTTTCTCTTTTTCTTTCTTTACTTCATTCAACTTCTCAAAACTACCACTGTCAAATGTTTCACCCAAGTTAGGGATTACATGTCCTTCCAGATCAGTGTATTGTAGATAGTGCTCTGCAGTGACGTCTTCTATCTCTATTTTATCTACATCGTTCAGCTCGTCGTCACTCCCGACATCAACTTTTGGAGCGTCTTTGACCAGCTTGTTAGGATTCAGCCTGAATATTTCGGTGAGCTGTTCGTCCGTAAGATCATGTATAATATCTCCCTCTTCTGTTGAGCTTGACTTGCTTTCAAGTGTAGCTCACAAATCTCTTGACTATCCCTTGCAAGTCAAGAATCATGGTTAATCGAGTCTTGACTTTATCTCATCTGTCTGTTGAGGTTCATTTTTGTCTTGATCTTTTAGTTCTTCTGCTGGAGGAGCTTACGAGGCTCCTTGATCTTGGCTTCATTTAGTATGCCTCTCTTTAGCTTGAGTAGAGGCTGATGTAGCAGCAACACCTTCCTGATCATCCTCATCCTCTTGATATTTTCGGCTCGGTCCTTATTCCTCAATATCTTCCTTAGAATCATCTTCATTCTCATCATCATCATCATCATCATCATCATCATCACCATCAACACCATCCTTGATCTTTATTGGCTCAGTCTTTGATCCCTTCAACTTTAGCAGTATCTTCTTGTTCTTCTTCTTAAGCTCATCTATCCTCTTCACCGATTCCAACACCGACTCATTTTGACCTTTAAGCGTGTGGTGGGCCCGGCCTAACGCTCTCTCATACTTAGCGCTCTTCTTACTCAGATTCACTATCTGCTTGCCAAAGCCGCATTAACCTTCATCATCTAATTTAGCTGTGTAGCTCGTAGCTCGTCGGTGGCAATCAGTGCCAGTACAATCTGGTTCAGGTTAGCAAGCTGCTCCTCTAACCTAACCATTAGTAAAGTAGGTCCTATTGAGAATGTGGATTGGGTGGAGGGACCAGCTTGGTGGGTGGTGGTAGCAGTGGTAGATGTGATGTACATGGGAGGTGGAATGTGAGTGGGATGTGGTGAGTCGCTGTGGTAGTGGTGATGGGTGGAGTGATAGTGGTGGTGGGAGAAGTGGTGGTGGTAGTAGTTGTTGTGGTGGTGGTGGTGGTGGTTGGTGATGTGTTAGTGGTAGTGGGTGTTGTAGTGGTGCTGGCTGTGGCAGAGGTGGTGGATGTGGCAGAAGTGGTGGTTGTGGCAGAAGATGTAATCACAGTGAACCTCGACCTCTTACCCTTTTTACCATGAGGGTGAGCCATTCTCTTCTTCCTAGTTCCCTTTGCCACAGGCTCTCCCCTTTGGCTGTTGGGCTGGTCAGGGGTGTATGTGGGATCAGTAACATCAGTAGCAGCACCCCTAGACTCAGTCTGGCGTCCTCCAACCGCCTCTATCTCTTTGTCGGTGGCCACGACCCGGCTCCTGATGGTCCTTACTAGAGGCTTATCATCCGACTCCTCATCTTCATCGACCAAGAAGTCTTAGTGGAAGGCATCACTTTCAGTTCCACCAGGTGCCTCACCACCTTGACCCTGATCATCATCGTCGTCATTGTCTTCGTCTGTGGGTGTCATGATGGTCTCCACATCAGAGTCACTGTCATCGTGATGCCACTTCTTTTGTAATGGTGCCACGTACTCCGTGTTGGCTAGATGGCCAAACAATCTCCTCACCGGGGGCATTACTTGCTTCCCCTAGTAGACCTTCATGTGACCTAGTGTCGTATCATCCATTATCTCTAAAACAACAACATCCTCCTTCTCTTTCGGCAGGAAGGAAGCTTCTGATTAATGATCATCTGTAAAAATCTCGGGTACATGCAGAACCTTTGGCCTCTATGTTCTCGACCATGTATGAGAATATCATCTGAGAGAAACTAAACAGATGGTTCAGCACCAGTGCAATATATGCATTCGGGATTTGATTTGACATCTCGTCAAATCTCCCCTCTTTGACGCTATGCACTTCGGGATGACGTGAGCTAAGTACTTAAACTGGGGACACAAGTTGCTTTTGTTGAGTACACCTGTGTTGATGTCCCTAGTGTACTTCATCCGGAGAAAGCAACCCCTAACTGTCAACCGGTGTAGATTGGTCGGTTGGACTCCATCTTCACCTAGATCCAAGATCTGCCTAAAATCGGCTTCTATAACCCTGATCTCTTTTCCAAAGATCGAGCTTCGGATGCTATAGGGCTCACTGGACCTAACAACAGTGGCCCCTTCCTAGAAGGTCTGCTGGAGTGATCTGTAAGGAGTGCATGGTGTCGATATGGCCTTGAAGATCCTCGATCTCCTGAGAAAGGCAATGATCCCCGCAAACTCGGAAGCGTTCCAAGTGGTGTCATCCAAGTGAGAACAGATGTTGTGCTTGGGGCTCATGGTCCATCTATTAGCCATGTTACTGTAACGCAAGAAACATATACATTAGAGTTGTGTATTTGAGATAACAATTAAAACTTAAGTTGTTTTCGATCAAACAGGTTCAATCATACGATTGAACCATACGACTGAGTTCAGTCGTGCGATTGAGCCTGCGGTTGAGTTCAGTCATGCGATTGAGCTTGCGACTGAACTTAGTCGTGTGTTAAGCCATGCGGTTGAGTCAGTCGATACCACTTGTCAGGACCGTTTATGTACGGAATACTAATTGATAATGCATGAAACCAGATCAAATAGTGCGGAATTCTATTTGTTTGGCGATCCAATCAGTGAGAACGTTAACCCGATCGATATAAGAATAAACTAAACATTAAGAATGAGTAGGAATCGATCAAGAACGGACTTTGAAGTTGGATTGGCTTTCTTGGATGTTCTGGACGGCTAGGGTTCGTGTATTACTAAGTACTTTTCTATTGTTACGTTTTTCCATGAACTAAGTGGTATTTATAGGTTTGTAGTTTTCATTCGTACGACTGAACCATAAGCATGGATCAGTTGTGCGACTGAATCATGTGACTGAGTCATCCGAACGATTTAAGATTCAGTCGTGCGACTAAGTCAATCTTATGTCTCAATCATACGACTGATCCAGTCTCCTAGTTCAGTCGTGCAACTGGTCCATAAGCATGATGTATTCATGCGTATGTTCCATAAGTATGGTCCATTAGCATGAATACTCATCCTACTAGGTTGAACACATTTCTCAATCATTATTGACTAAGAACTATGTACACTAACTTCAAACCTATATAATAAGTTCATACATATGAATTATACTCAACACAGTAATAATATGAAATAGATAAACATCAATAAGCATCAACCACATATTATATTTCATTGAATCAATTCATTACATATGTGTAAGACATGAAAGACTTTCACATTAAAGCTCATAAACTAGGAACATGATGTATCTACTCGAACTCTATGCTCTTGGCTTCTTGCAATCCTTGCTCAGATGGCAGTTCTCTCCATAGTTATGGCACCTTATAACTCCTCCACAATATCTAGCCATATGACCCAGCTTCCCATATTTGAAGCAAATGATTGATCCCCATTTGCATTCTCTTGAATGCTCCTTCCAGCATTTACCACATTTCTTCGACCCTACACCAGATTTGACCACACGCCGGTCACCCACCTTCGCCACCTTGTTGTTTGGAGTGACTCCGCCACGTCCAAGCCATTTCCCTTTCCAGTTTAAGTCACCACCACCCTTCTTGTTCACCTCAACCACCACCACCTCTCGCTCGTCATATAGTATTCCCGCCAGATCGACCACCGACCTAAACGTACTCGGTCGAGCGGCGATTATATGCCTGTGAATATCCGCTGGCAAACCCTGAATATACCTCTTGATCGTTCGCGACATAGGTGTCACCTGATCAGGTACCAGCCATACCATCTTGTTGAATTTGGTGGTGTACTGCTAATTTGTCATTCTTCCCGCCTCCAACTGCATGAACTCCCTCTCAACTTTTTCCATCTCTCGGTGAGGACAAAACTCCTCAATCACCAGCTTCTTCAACTCTTTCCATATTATTCTTCCAATAACCCGACTACCCTCAGCTTGGATAATAGTGTCCCACCAGCATAAAGCCGAGTCCACAAACAAGCGGGGAGAAAACTTCACCTTCTTGTCCTCTCGACCCTCGCTGATATCCAGTAAACCTCTATTTGTCTCACCCACCGGTGAGCAGCAACATCAGTGCCATTACCATCAAAGGTAGGGGGCTTGCATCTTTGAAATGACCCATAGTTACAGCCTCGTGCCGCCTCCAGCGCAAGCTCTTCTTCCTCCTCCTCATCCGCGGAGAAAACCGTCTTAGTTTCCGGTCGCTCCCGTCCTCCCGAGGACCTGTTCCTCTCCCTTCTTTCTCATTCCCACGCAACCTTTATCACTTCGGTCACTAAGATAGTAAGATCATCTGCATGAGATGATGAACATCCTCCATAACAGCCTCCTTCACTAAGGCTCTCAAGTTAGCACTCTCGTCCCCAGCCTCCGAACGAGGGGTCTTGGGTTCTTCATGAACCACCTCTTTGGCTCTACGCCTTCCTCTTGTGACCCGTGGTTCAGCACCACGTCCACCACGAGAAGCCTTAGAAGATCTATCGCCAACCATCTTCTAAGCACGCTATAAGATTCAAACACCAACACGGTCATTCAAGGTAATAACTTGGTTTATGTCAAGTATAGTAAGTCCCTAATTACAATGGCCAGTTGTGATTAGCCACTTTACTTTTCATACCCCAAGCATTTCCTATCCTGACTACATCAGTATCTAAATCTACTAAAGGCACATAAACCACATAACATGCGCACGTAATACCGATTAACATTAAGAAAATACATGATGGCACACAGCTACTTGGACTTGCATCCCTTCCTTTTTGTCCCATTCTCAGTTTAAGTTTAGGTTTCTTTTGAAAATTTTACCCATTTCACTCTTTGGCTTTGATACCAACTTGTAAGGCCTCGTTCCCAGGATGCTCACAGCTGGTCAATCATCACACATAAAACATATAATATACATTAACTTAAATAAAAAATCACAGCAGAATGAATTTAAACCATCATTTCATTTCATATAAATAATTTCTTTTGCAAAATAATACAACATTTCATTATAAAATATCGTTTGTTCGCATTATAATGCAAAAACTTTATAACAACATAAAATTTATGAAATTGTAAGTCGTCATGGGGTACCTTTTCATATCATATCCGACCGAGACGCTCGTTTCACTTCGCACTTTCGGTCGTCCATGCAAGAACTCTTGGGTACTCAACTAGATCTAAGCATGGATTACCATTCTCAAACGGACAGTCAAACCTAGTGAACCATCCAAACCTTGGAGGATTTGCTACGCCTTTATGTCCTTGGCTTTGGTGGTGATTAGGATACGCATTTACCGCTCGCGGAATTTTCGTATAACAATAGTTACCACTCGAGTATCAAGATGGCACCATTCGAAGCACTTTATGGTTGTAAATGTCGTTCATCGATCTGCTGGACCGACATTGGTGAAAATTTCATCACTAGTCCTAAACTTATACAAGAAACGACTGATAAAGTCTCTATAATTCACAAGAACCTTGATATGGCAAGAATTCAACAAAAGAGCTATGCCGATAAGCAACATAAGCCATTGGAGTTACAAGTTGGGGATATGGTTCTTCTTAAGGTTTCACCGTGGAAAGGTGTTGTTCGCTTTGGAAAGAAGGGTAAACAGGCTCCGAGATTTTTAAGACCTTTCAAAATCCTGAAAAGGATTGGGAAAGTGGCTTATAAACTGGAACTACCTTCTGACCTTAGTGGAGTTCATCCTTTGTTCCACGTATCAAATTTGAGAAAGTGCTTGGCTGATGAAAGTCTGCATGTTCTATTGGAAGACATCCAGATCAACGAGTCATTGCACTTTGTTGAGAAACCTGTTGAAATTATGGATCACATTATGAAGAAGACTACAACCATAACTACCCCAATTGTCAAGGTTTGTTGGGAGAATAAGCGTGCAGCTGAGTTTACTTGGAAACATGAGGAGCATATGAAGAAGAAGTACCCATATTTGTTCGTATAGTTTCATTATTAATTTCACGAGGAATTCTTATAAGTTGGGGAGACCGTAACATCTCTTATTTTAGTCAATTAAAATTAATGTCATTTATTCTTGTAAGGACCATTGTTGTCATTTATGAAACTTATGGGTTAATTATGCTTATTTATTTGTTGTCTTAAATTCTTTTTAGTTTAGGTTGTAAGACCCCGTTCCCAGGATGCTCACAGTTGGTCAATCATCGCACATAAAACATATGATATACATTAACTTAATTAAAACATCATAGCAGAATGAATTTAAACCATCATTTAATTTCATATAAATAATTTCTTTTCCAAAATAATACAACATTCATTACAAAATATTGTTTGTTCATATTATAATGCAAAAACTTTATCGCAATATAAAATGGATGCCATCCAAAATGAGCCAAGTAGCCGTCCATGCCATCCTCAGCAAACCATTACCTGCCAACCGGAAAATGCATAAAAAGTCAGCGTCGCTAAGTGAGTTATAGTTTTATAAATTTTATATTACCTTTCATTCATTAAAACATTTTCTTTACCATCACACATGATCACACATCATACGTACATCAAGGTAATAGTTATTATCTTCTGTCATCGTTCGTTTCGCACATTTCGCACGTTTCGCACATTTCGCACTTATCGTACTTTTTGTACATTTATTATCTTTTCACTTCTATCTAGGTCATGTCGTATGCTTAACCCATCTCTTGAGCACAAATCTAGGGTTAAGCGACAAGAACCCTATATCGCAGATATCGCACATATCGCACATATCGCACGTATGGAGTAGTCACATAGATTAACTCCCCCTGTGTGTGAACACTTAAGGGTTAGCCAAGATTGCATGCTGTAACACACAGTTGAGCTAACAACTCTCAATGAGTTGTGAACCTTCTTTCTTTTGCTTGCAGGACTTTCATTCGTTCATTCATTATGTTCCACTTTCATTATCTTAAATCTTTCACTTCGTTAAGATAATACTTTACGTTCATTATCATAATCACACCACGTAAAGTCACATCATACTACGTAGTAAGGAACATAAGAAAACATATAATGCATTTCCTCTTAAAATCTTGGTCATTTAAAATGTATGTTTAGCATGCATTTCCAACCCTAAAATAGTTCAAAACCTTTAAATAGGGGATCTAGAAGTCACCTGGACTCGATGAGTAGCTTCTCATTAAAGCTTTCAAAGCAAGGGTTGCACTACACAGCCTGCAGATAAGTTAACACTCCAAGGAGTTAATATCTGCCTAATTTTGCTGCTAATTTCGCTACAAGATCAACAATTTTGCTGCTAGTTTCGCCAGCAGTTTCGCTGCCACCTTCGCTAGTAGTTTCGCTGGCATATTTGTTGCCAGCTTTGCTGATAGTTTCGCCCAACTTTCGTTGGATAACCATGTCTGCGAAACTAGCTGCGAAACTATAGTTTCGCAGGAAGTGATTATAGTTTCGCTGGACGACTACGCAGTTTTGCAGAATGATCCCTTAATTTCGCAAAACGGGCTGAAAATTATGAACCAACCCATTTTTGACCCAAAACTTCAATCATTTGCATCCAAAACCTTGGTTTATCACCCAGTAAGCTATATCTAAGCTTCTTACATGTTTCCTTACACAAAAAGGTGAGTTTTGGGTGAATCTTTGCCCCTTTCAAAAACCCCAAGCCCTAGAAGTTGGGTTTACATCCAAAGGAATGATTAAATGATGTTTCTTACTTGGATTTGTGGTGTTTTCTTGTTGTTTGAATGCTCTCGAACACCGATCTTCAATCCTATAATCAACCGAGCCTTGAATCTTCATCTCTTCTCCACTTTCTCCCTCTAATCTCTCTCTAATCTCTCTCTAGAAATTTGGTGTTGAGTTGCAAATGAGAGTTGCTCAAGCTTATCCGTTTATATATACCGAGCGTTTCCGGGACCTTAAACTCGCCAAATACATATCTCGTGAGGTCTACTCGTTCTATGCTCCATTACCCGCTTAATTTTTTAAAATAATCTCGGCTAAGCCCATTATTATTAATTGGCTTGTTTCGACTTAATTCTGGGCGTTATGAAGAAGTACCTGCATTTGTTCATATAGTTTCATTCTTAATTTCGGGACAAAATTCTTATAAGTTGGGGAGACTATAACATCTCATATTTTAATTAATTAAAATTAATGTCCTTTATTCTTGAAAGGACCATTGTTGTCATTTATGAAACTTATGTGTAAATTATGCTTATTTATTTGTTGTCTTAAATTCTTTTTAGTGTAGGTGTGCTTAATAATAATAATGAATAATAATAACTATAATACTAATAATATTAATAATAACAATAATTATCTTAATAATAATAATAATAATAATAATAATGATGATGATTTATAAAATTTATCTAACTTAAAATAAAGAAAAATGATTAAAATTTTAAGTTTATTTAAGTCAAGGGGGTTGTTTTGTTAACTTTGAAACTTTAAAAGAAAGCTTTTAACATAAAATATTAATATGCAAACCACAGGGACCAAAGGTGTAAAGTTCGAAAACCCCAATCCACCCCCCTTCATTCCCGTAAATCCGTTGGAGCTCTGGCGAAGCTCCGACCACCCCGCAAACCCTCTAATTCTGTCATTTTCTATTCCAAAAACCGTATCTAATCCTTCTAGAACATACTTCGAACTTGAATGCAACAATTAAATGCGTTTAATCATCGGTTACTAATTTAATCGAATGCATAACCAAACATTTTTGATTCCTTAGCCGTTTGAACAATATATCTTAATAACAATCTAATTAAACGAACATAAACAATCATCTAACTAATCCCAAGCATTCACAACTCCCAATTGCACCTGAAAACACACAAACAAAGCAATTTGATTAACAACTTCATCGTGACCTGCAAAACAAACGAACACCATCATCTGGGCTTCAAATTGTGAAATTGTTAGTGGGGTTTCGATTATCGACTGTAGTGGAAGCTTCTTGTGCAATTAATTGAATCATTATCGTCGTTTGCCACTGAATCCACTCGCGACATAGCCGTGACTTTGTCTACAAACTAAGATTACCCATTTCGAACTCAATCACGTAAGTTCTGTACATCATTATGCTTGATTTCACGTAAGCCCCAAGGTTAATTTCATTCACATAATCCATCCGAGGTTTAATTTGGGATCAATTTAACCTAGGGTTCATATGATTTGGGAGTGGTTTGTATTAGATGTTTTTAAGATTTGAAAACCAAGTTAAATTGCAGCCACGGCCTTGGTTCACTGGTTACTTACTCGCCCTCTCAAATAGGAGGTCCCTGGTTCGATCCTAGGGAACTTCATATATTTTTAGGCCTTTTTGGCCTTCAAATTAAATATTAAAAATTTCTAAAAATTATAAAAAAATCATTTTCTAAACTGTGTTAATTTTAAACCACTTACAGGATCGGTGTTTGTCACTTAAACACAATGTTTTTCTCTCAAACTCACCTAGAATCACACTCGGGTATGATAAGATTCAATAAGAGTTGATCACAATATAGAAAGTAACTAAGAATATAGAAAGATAATTTTCAAGATACTTTTATATATTGATTCTCAACTCAAAATACAAGACTCTTACAAGCAGAAGATGTGTGTCCCACTTCGTTACAATGAGTTACAAAGAGAACCTATATATAATACTACCTACAGCCAGATATACTTTGATACCAGCTGGGATTCCTTAGCTAAAGCCTATACTACAAGACTATAGTTTAAGGTATCTCAAAATAAACTATTATCTGAGATAAGGTAGTCAGGACATGTCCCTGACATTCCTTTTGTCACCAACTAAAGTTGGTAACATGTACTATCATAAAAAGGTAAACAGTGGAATAAAGTATGGTCAACAACATGGCTCTTTGGGAAGAAGCCATACTGTATTAGAGGTCTGCAGCGGAGTGTCAGAGACCATACTTGTGTGCACTGGTTATAGTAGTGTCTTCCGAAGGTTAAATGGCTTCGGAAGAGTAAGTACTTCCGAAGCTATTTATACTTCGAAAGAGGGTGCTTCTTCCAAGGCTTGGAGACTTCTTCTTTACATCACACTTCGGAAGTGATCTTTACTTTATTCTTCTAAGTCTTAAAATTCGGAAGTATGCATTTTTCTTCGGAAGTAGAGTTCTGTCTTCGGAAGTTGGTCTTTCCCTTTGTCTTCGGAAGAACTCTGCAATCTTCGGAAGTTCCATGATAAGCTTCAGAAGCCTTTGCATGCAGCACCAAAATAAGTTAAGTGATATAGTTTTGGTTGCATTAGCCTTCTTCTTGATCAAACACCACTATTATTTTTCTGTAATATATATATTAGAAATATTTTCATATTTTTATTAAATATTCTAAAGCTAATATTATAGTTAGCTTATTTTTATAAAAATTAGATATTAAATACTAGTTTAATTTACAAAAAACATAATATTTCAAACATTGTCTTTAAATTATTGTTTAAATCATGTTTATTTTATTAGATTATAAAACTATATTTAAACTTTATAAATCTTCCAAATTATTATAAATGTTGTTCTTATTTTATATCTTTATATAAAATATAAATATATTTTCCCAAGAAAATATAATTGATTTCCACTTTTTAAATATAGTTATTTGATAAAACCTCAAATACCAAATTAAAACCCCAGTCCTCACTAATTCGTCAAACTTATTATTAAACTTGAATCTTGTAAATATATATATTAGGTGTCTTGTGACGGTTTACGTTGGAACGACGCCTATTATTATTATTCTTATTAAACATCATTCATATACTTATTTGCCATGTGAGTTTCCTTGCCCCTTTTAATATTATTTCACACTACTTTGGGGTGAAACATGTTAAACTTATCAACTTAAACTTGTAAACGTTTTTATTCTTGTAACACACTTGCAATTCATACTTATATTTTGTCATGGTTATTTGTGTTATTGTAAGTTTTATATAATACATTATATGTTGAAAATCATATACTTAGCCAATCGTATAACTTGCAAACTTGTAATCAGTTGAGGTTTGATAGTTGCTATATGTGTTCTATAAACTTGCATAACTCATAACCTTTGACCATGAATTGCTACTTGTAACCTTTTGTTATATTATGTATATCAAACCCTTAGAAACTCACCAACTTCATAGTTGACCTTTTATTTTTTACATGTTTCAGGAAATGCCCAAGTTTGAAGTCATCTTTTGAAGTTTGCTCACATCTAGAATTGGACCTAGATTAATAAATAAATTGGCTTGGATTTATCTTATGTTATGTTATTTTCTGTTTGAGACTCTTGGTTGTAACTTGCATACTTTCGAAATTTATATTAATAATATTTTCATTTAAAGATAGCGTTATGTGATTTTGAACAATCTTAACCCTACATCTCGACTATTCCGCCGTCAATGTTGGGGTGTGACATTATTAATTACATTTGTTAAATGAAGTGGGTCCCTCTTACTTATTACCCTTCCATGGATTTTAGTTCTTCTGTAGATTATCAACGGATAACTAGAATTGATAACTAATTTTTGATGGAAGTATAATTGGATTTTCCATAGGTTACCCATTTATGGAACTGTATTATACTTTAAAATATCACCACATCCATAGGTTACCAATCTACATATGATCATATTACTCTAAAGTCCAAATTTTGCACTATAGCATCTACTGATTAAGAAAATGCATTATAGCTTTCGCTTAAGTCCAAATTTTGCACAATAGCTTCTGTTGAAGTCCAAATTTTGCACTATAGCTTTTGTATGATTCTATCCAAGTGTTAGAATCATTTGTTGCTTTTAGACCTTGTTGACTTTGTTTACATGGCAATTGGTGCACAAGAAATATTATAACTTGAAAAACGTCATGTATCCTATAGCCAAGATAGTGCTCAAGACCCAATTCCTTCTTTTTGAAAATTCAGATTTCATGATTCATATTTAACTACTCCCCCTAAATTTGTGATTGATGATAAACTAAAGCATTTATCATAAATTTATCTGAGAGATAGAATGAAAGACATAAGTCTATCCAACAAAAATGGAAATATCTTAACTACAAGTTTAAAACATAATGAATTAAAAACATACGTACAAGCATATATATATATATATACATATACATACAT
>BJCM01240346.1:0-12463 GCA_018326385.1 Flaveria bidentis | reverse complement strand
AGTTCCTATTTGATCCCTCCCATATATATATATATATATATATATATATATATATATATATATATATATATATGACACAACTTCAGATAAAAACAATGTTTTCATATTCGAACCAAACCGAACGTTGAACCGAACACGTTATTAGTTTGGTGGTCAAATTGAATTTAAGAACCGGATGACGTCATAATTATATATAATTTATTATATAAATAGTTATACATATAATTCAATATAAGTAATTTACGTGTATATTTTACAGTTAAATATAAAACTTAACTATATTTTTATGTAAAAAATCAAAATCAAAATCTGATTCGGGACGAACTGGCCGGTCGAACCCTTCAAAAACTAATTGATGCGAACCGGTTTAGTCACATTTCCGATTTCCGGCCATTCTCTCAACAACATTGGATAAAAATGTCACAACCCATCAAACTAGTTAACAACTTCCATTTTAACACTAACTGCCCTTGACTTATACAAATACATAGGCTTACTTTAAATACACTTTAAGTTATTTACATATTTGATTCAAACATTAAATACTAATAGATGAGTGTGACTATCTCAAATCCACCCGTTTAACCACCGTCATTTTTATGCTACGAATCTTGAACGTCAAATAGTTTCTTTATTGTTAATGAGCTTGACTCTTGGTAATGCTTTGATCGCTTTTTGAATTGCTCGTACCGTGAAACACTGGATACTTTGATAAAGCTATTGCTAACACATTTATCTACCATCATAGTAACATTCTCTTCTTTCCATCTAGTGATTTTGTTAAGTAATATCTTTTAGCATAGTGCTTGACAAGTTGTTGACGTGGCTGCTATAATAGTTTCGAAATAACTAGATGGTGGTTATTGTAATGATGGGAAAGGAGGAGGGCGTAAGAGGGAGAGAAATAAAGAAGAGGGGGGAAATAATGAAAGTAAGGAAGTCGGTAAGAAAGCGGAGGAGATGCCACCACCCTACCCACCCTTATTCGGATCCAATCGAAGAGAAGAGAAGAGAAAGTGGGGATAAATTGAATTGAATGATCTGATTGATATCTTTCTCAACTGCGATCCTTGATAACAAATCCCTTTACATTTTCATGTCCATCTTGCCCTCTCAAAATCTTGGTTCATCGTCTTCGTCTTCAACTCACATCCACTCTCAAAACCCTAATCTTAACCATGGATCATCCGGTCACATCCTTCCTACCTCAGAAGATCCTCCGCATATGCCCGATACTTTCGCAGGTGTTCGCATAAACTAAATTTACTTTTCCCTTTCCCTTTCCGTTTCCGTTTCTTCTAACCCTAGAATTACCTATTCTTACAATTCATCCTTTTTTACTGCAAACCACTACACTTATTACCTTTTCAATTCTTCGCAGATTCATCATCTCCAACACCCAACCCTTCTGCTGCTGCTGGATCTTCCAAAAAGGTAAACCTCCATCCCATACACCGATACACTTGTATGCTTTTGCTTCACTTCTAATTAAAGCAATACTCCTTGAACCATTGGTTAATTTGTTTTCAAAGATCATGTTTTGCTGATTAAACCAGTAATTATCATCATAGGTGAAAGAACTATATGGCAATAAGACTCCATCCCACCACAAATCTGATGTTTCTGCCCAATCTAGCCCCTCTTCCGGCACCCATCACAGATATCGATCTAATCAAGGCCATGGGGCCGCTCCAACATCAGCAGGAAGAAAACCGCAGGGAGTTAATGGTAATTACTTGTTGAATTTTCACTATGATCCCATTTCTCGTCCTCAACCAAGGCCTAATCCTCCAAAAAAATTACCAAAGAGAAAGCCTTACAATAAAGACTTGTTTCTTCAAGCCAATTATAAATTTGTCTTGCTTGACTCTGGCAACCGTGGCCCTGAATCAATGGATCCAGATAAGATGCTGCGATGGGAGGATATCATTTGTTTGAAGTATTTCACTCCTCACCCAACAACCTGTCCAATATGTTTGGAGGAACTTTTGTGTCCACAGATGACATCATGTGGCCATATCTTCTGTTTCCCTTGTATATTGAGATACTTTTTGATTGGTGAAGATGATCATAAAAGCGAGTACTGGAAAAAATGTCCCTTATGTTTCATGATGATATCATCAAAAGACTTGTATACCATCTACATTGAGAATGTCAAGCAGCATCATGTTGGTGATGTCATTGAATTTATGCTCCTAACACGTGATAAAGATTCATTAACTCTCAGTGCAAAGCAGAAAGAAAGGGTCGATGAACATGAGGAAGTTCATGACGCCTTTTCCAAGTTCACTTTTACAGCTGATGCTGAGCTGGCAGTTAGGAAAGCCATTTCAGATTTAGATAGTTGGCTAGCTAGAGCAGAATCAGGGCTTGTTGATGACTTGGAAAGGCTTCCGTATGTCTGTACTGCAATGGAACAACTGGCAGAAAGAAAGAAATATTGGAAGGAAAGTAGGACTATTGATGGAGTCAACTCCTATAAGAATGATTCTTATCACAAGGGCTCTCCACCAAATTTGAGTTTTGGTATAGATGTTAATGGTTCAGTTACGTCAGAAGAACTTCTTGTCAAAGATGAATCTTTTCTTTTGAGTGGCTTGAAGTCAGTTAATGTTAATGAATCTTTGGTGAATCAAACTGCTGCTGTGGATGAACCCAATGATGGCCAAGGTGAAAGTTTGTCCTCTTCTTATGATGATAGCAAGGGTATGCAACTGCCCTCTGATAGTTTCACGGATAAGAAGATGAAAGGATCGTATGATTTCTATCAGGTAACTTGGTTTTACAAGTTTATCCTCTTCTCACTAATGCATTTTAGACGAAGAAGAATTGATAATATGCAGTGGTGATTATAATATATCACCTTATTATTAATTGACATGTAAGAACACTAATATCTTTAATTGTTTCAGGCAGCTGATGGTCAGCATCTCATCCTCCATCCATTAAACATGAAATGTCTTCTACATCATTATGGAAGCTATGATAGGCTTCCTCAAAGGTCAGTATCTACATAAGTTTTTAAAAATCAAATTTCATAATAGTTAAGGTCAGTATCTACATAAGTTTTTAAAAATCAAGTTTTTTTTTTGAAAACAAATGTAAACAGTCTGCTCCCTCAAGATTATATTTTTGTTTATCTGAAATTTTGAAACTTGAATACATGAATTGCAGGATTAGTGGTACAATTTTGCAATTGGAGACAATCACACAATCAGAAGCCATGAGGAGGCGATATCGCTACTTGAGTCATTTTTCTTTAACAACAACATTTCAGGTATTATGTGGTTAAACATTAATCAGAAACCAAACTGTTGTGAAAAAAATGGGTTGTTGAAGCATCTAATATATCTAACAATTGTCATTCTTCTGTTATGATTGTCTTATTGGTGATGCTAATATTTTTAGCTTTGTGAAATCGATCTTTCTGGAATATTGCCTCCTGGTTCACTTTCTCCATTTGAGGAGGAGTTGAAAAACAGGGAAAAACAGAGGAAACATGTTGCTAGAAAGGTGTGCATGTGCTACTACTTTGAATTCATAGCAGTGTTCTATTTATGTATTGTTATCATCAATGCTGGTAAAGGTAGCAATTTGGGCTTATTATTATACGAATAGGTTGGTTTGGGTTTTCTTATGCCTTTATCTAAAATGGGTCAGATGGGTTAAGCAAAAAAGGTTTTGATTATTATTGTAATAGTATGGTTTTGTAACTATATCCGAATGCATTAGCTACCGACATATTCAAAAAAAAAAAAGGGAAAAAAAGGTTTTCGGGTTGGGTGGTTGGCCTAACCCAATCCACATTTTGTCATCTTCAAAAAAAAAAAAAGGAATGCTTGCTTGCCTCTGTGGATATGTGAATGTTCCACCTGTGTAAGTTTCTTTCATTGAAGGAACAGTACTCTAAAGTCGTATGTGCGGTTACTGTATTTTTAATATTTTCTATTTGAAGGATTGATTACTTTTTATTCTTCAACATGGGAGCACTTGTATAAGATTTGTTACACTTTTACTGAATTTAAGGAGCACGAGGAAAAAATCAAAGCAGAAGCGGCTGCTGCGGCTGCTGCACATTATGTGCCAGTGGCATACGACACACAATCTTCCTATGATTATTCACCTGCGTTCTCCTTGGATGACTTTGAAGGTAATGCTATATCTTATGATATTACTATTATTGTTATTATTATTGTTGTTAATATGACTATGTTGTCTTTTGAATTGAAGCTCTGGGAAGCTCATCTGTAACATCATCAAGCCCTCCAACAATGGTGGATAGACCACTGTTCTCAAATGTTACTAGACTTGGTTTTGCTGCAGCGCATGACTCTCCTACTCTAAGAACAGAGGAGTCTCATATATCAAGCGGTTTTTCAACTGGTAAATAGTTTTCTGATGAAGTTTTACAAAGTGTGTCTAAAGTTATCTGTATCAGATGCCAGATATTTAGATAGTAGTTAGATATTATTTTATATATACATACAGGCTTGCAGACCGGAGGTACGGCATCATTTGCAAATGTTATATCGAGAGCACCGGTTGAAGCTAACAAGGCAAGTGAGACGGGGAAGAAAGGAAAGAAGGCTAGTAGAGTACTGTTATCAACCTCAGGTGGTCGTCGATATTAGTATTTGGGATGGAACAAGTAAATAAATGGATGATGAACATATTTTATGTTAATTTTGGTTGTGTTTGAAAAATTCAGCAGGAAATGTTTGCCCAGCAAGATATTCATAAAGTTGTAGTTGTTTTTGTTGTGTTGTGTTGTGTTTCAAAGTAGAATGCCTGATGCCATGTTTGGTGGTCGATTAAATCAATCACAGTTGGCTTGTGTAGAGAGGAAGGCAGCAGACAGCTGGTTTAGGATTCATTCATAAGTTTTACTTATATATATATATAATAAGAAAATAAGAAAATGTAATAATAATAATAATAATAATAATTTAATAATAATAATAATAATAATAATAATAATAATAATTTAATAATAATAATAATAATAATAATAATAATAATAATAATAATAATAATAATAATAATAATAATAATAATAGGAGAAAGTTTGACAACTTCTTGGCTTGATGTGAATTAGTGTTTTTGTATGTAAAATAACATGTTCACAAATATGAACATATGCTCTTATGATCATTGGCTTTGCAATCAATTGAGTGTTCTTCTAAACAAAACCAATTTGTGCATTAATTTAAGCAATATGAAGTTTAACACTTATTTCAATAATCATCAATATCTTGTGAATTAATGTCATCATTTCTACCAAAAATAATATCACAATCTGGAATAATATGCTTGCTACCTCATTAGCTAAGCCATAAACATACAACTCAAGTTGTGAATTTGATAACCACTTAAACGATGCATCGATTTAAAAACTAAATGGTATCCATAATAGGATATATGTATCCTTTATAAATTCCAGAAATATAAGATAATTATATCTTATTTTGATTGGTAAACTAATCAACTTCCGTTGAGAGCAAACATTGTTTGCTTAATTACCACGAAGAGTACATCATCATTGACTCGGGATGGTCTAACCGGTCATGCCAGTTTATTAAATAATAACGATCCATAAACTTCTGGTTTATGATCATATATACTTTATTGTACTTGTGATTGTTTCATGCGGCATAAGTACGAGAGAATAGTGGCACTTTTTCCATATTATATTATTATAGAATCAGTGAATCACTCATTTAGTATGCCACTTCTTGTAATCAATTTCATTATCAACATGGTTGATCTTATTAACATGATCACCATTACATTTTCCTTAATTTCTTACGTGAGCGTAAGATCATTATATAATAACATTCATGTCAAGGAAATGGTGGATTTAAACCACACAAGCTACATGGTGGTTTCAAACTTTTAATAATATTATCACTTTCAGAGCATAAATAAATATGATTAATAGAAATTGTATCATTCAACCTTCCTTATAATTATACTTATCATCACATAATATCAATTGAGAAGTGATTGTGATCGAGTTATACAAAACTTATTGATCTTAAATTTCAAGATATTATGTATAACGATAATAAGATTTAAGGAGAATGACACTATAGCATAAAAACAAAAGATATACTATAAAGTCAAATTATACAATACAAAGAGTTACAACATGTAACCATATAAAACATGTAATTATAAAACTTTATAAAGTAAGATGTTTTCTTATCAATTTCAACACAAATATACATAAATTATGTATTAGCTTATCCCAATATAACCAATCACAAGTATATCTTAGGTATACATGTTTGTCACTCTTCATTGAAATTTATACAATTATAATCCCTCTGATGTTTTAATAACATATGATCCAGAAAGTGTCAAAGTTAATTTCCAAATATATATTTTACGACAAAATTCACAAGCATATCTTTTACGACAAAACATTCCATAGATACGCTAATTAAAGTTCATATAGTTTTGATGTCAATATATAAACATGTATTATCTTTAGCAACATGAATCGTAATCAATTATATTATTTTGATGTTTTTTTTATTATTATTTAAATCTTGAATACAACATGGTTTTACAAGATAACAAACTTCCATATAATACCATAAAAGTTTTATTATTATTTGACATCAGAAGTTATGTAACACCTGGTTATTCTAATAAAGAAAATAAAAAAAAAGAAAACATCAATTAACCCAAGATGAGGGGTTAAAAAGGTCAAAAGGGTAAAAAGGATAAAAGTTGGTACAAAAGCAACATGGCCGCCCACACCATGCTACTTTTCACCTTTTTGCAAATCGGATTTAAAGAGGGTGAGCAGAACTCTCGACTGAAGAAAAGAAGAAGAAGAGAAGTTGAATTCAAGGTAACAATTCATGGTTCTTAAGTGTTTATGACGGGTTTTATCTCGGTTACATGTTTATGTGCTTATGTGTTTCTGTATGTGTTTGGGTGTGTGTGTTTGGTGGGGTTTTTAGGTGTTTGAACTCAGTTGCAAAAGGGTTAGAAGGAAGAAACACCCAAGTTGCACCAGGTGAGTTTTAGACCCCGGTTTTTACTTGTTTTAAACTCTCTTTGGGGCTGAAAATGTATTAAAACAATTTTCAAATGTTTATGTATGTATGCCCATATGTATTATGCATGTTTGGGTGATGATTCTTGAATGCTTATAGGTTGTTCATGTTTAGAATAACCTTGGTAAGCTTAGAACACATAGGTATGATGAATGGGTTCGAAATCATACTAGAAACATGTTACATAGAAGGTTCATGCGCCTAGATAAGGCTCATGCGCCTGGGAATGCCTTAGAAGAATTTAAGTGTAACCCATGCGCCTGAATAGTAGCCCATACACCTGAAATTGCCTTAGAAATGTTTAAGTATAGCCCATGCGCCTGAACAGTGGTCCATACGCCTAGAAATATTAGTCGGACGACTAAGGTTAGGGCCATGCGCCCCAATAGTGCCCATGCGCCCAAGTGGCCCATGCACCTAAGTGTCCATGCGACCGAATAACCCATGCGCCTAAGTGTTCATACACCCGAAAAGTGCCCATGCGCCTAAATTGTTCATGCGCCTAAGAGTTGAAGTAGTTAAGTGTTGACTGATGCACCTACATAGTAAAGAAATGCCCAAACAGGGCTCATGCACCCAAATAGTGTCTAAGCGCCCAACACTTAGAATTTATTACAGAATTTTTGGGAGTCTATGTTCTTATGGTTTTGACCGAGGTTTGACTAGGGCTTATTAATGATGGATTTCTTGCATGATTATGATTGACTTATGATTGTTCCTTATTATCATTATTGCTATTATTATTATTACTTATAGTGTGTGACTTTACGTGGTATGTTTATTATCGTAACATAAAGTATATTGTAATAATAAGAGGAAGAGCAATAAAGAAGAGAAGTGGAACATTAGTAAAATGTTAACAAGTCTTGCAAGCTTACAGGAGTGACACGACCATATTGTCGTTAGCTTGACCGTGTTGCGGGTTAGCTACCCCATATTGCACACGGGGCCAGTCCATTAAGATTGGCAGGACCTTTGCAGCATGCCCTGGGTGATTGGGTCGGCCTTGTAAACAGTAAACAGAACCCTTTTGAGGGATATAGATGGCCCATCACCCGTTTTCCACCGCGCATACAGTTTGGGGTATTTCTCATTGGTCCATACAGAAAGTGAAAGATAAAGATAAAATATTACTGAACATACAAGGCATACAGTAAAGAGAACGAATAGTACCCGTTCATATAGTTAATGCGTGCTCGCAAACACAGTAAAGAGTTGTATTTCACAGAAAGAGTAATTTCATATACAACATACATAAAGTATTTTATTACTTTTAAAAACTAGAACTCACTCAGCAACGCAGACTTTTATACATTTTCAGTTGGCACGTAATTATTGCTGAGGATGACATGAGGGTGAAGCTACTCGGCAAGGAAAGATTGACATCCATTCAATATTTCTTATTGTTGTTGTTTTGTAATGCAATTAAACAGTTATTTTGTAATCGATTAAACAATTGTGTATTGCTTAACAACAGTCTCTTAATGAAATGATTGGTTTTTGTTAAAATGATTCCGCTGATTAAGTTGTAAATTTATAATGTTTTAAGGCATTTAATGCTTGAATGACCAACTGTGAGGTCTCTAGGAACGGGCCCTTACAAGTTGGTATCAGAGCCAAAGTTTAAGAGAATTGGGTTAAATAAAATTTTTAAACCTAAACTTAAACTGAAAATGGGACAAATGGAGGGATGTCAGCCCGAGTAGCTACATGCCATCAGGTATGTCTTTTCTTAATGTTAATCGGTTTTAGGTGCGCATGCTATTTGATTTATGTGCTCTTAGTAGATTTAGATACTGATTAGGTCAGGATAGGAAATGCGTGGGGTATGAAAAGTAAAGTAGCTAATCACAACTAGCCACTGTAATTAGGGACTTACTATACTTGACATAAACTAAGCTATTACCTTAAATGACCGCGTTAGTGTTTGAATCTTATAGTGTGTGTTTAGAGGATGGCTGGCGGTAGATCTTCGAAAGCCTCTCGTGGTGGAGGTCACGATGCTGCTCTGCGACCCAAGAGAGGGAGACCCAGAGTCAAGAAAGTGGCTCACGAAGAACCAGAGACCCCTAATCCGGAGGGTGGCGACGAGAGCGCCAATCTGAGAGCCTCAGTTAAGGAGGTTGTTATGGAAGAAGTTCATCAAGTCATGAAGACAATCTTACCGTCTGTAGTGACCGAAGTTATCAATGCAGTAGGGGAAGGGGATAGAAAGGAGAGGAACAGGTCCTCAGGAGAACGAGAGCAACCGGAGCTGGAAATGGTTCTCTCTGATGACGAAGAGAAGGAAGAAGAGCCTGCGCTGGAGGCGGCACGAGGCTGTAACTACGGCGTTTATGAGATGCAAGCCCCTACCTTCGATGGAAACGGCACTGCTGCTGCTGCTCACCGGTGGGTGAGGGAAATGGAGGCTGTCCTCGATATTAGTGAGTGCCGTGAAGATCAGAAGGTGAAATTTGCTACCCACTCTTTTGTGGACTCGGCTTTGTGCTGGTGGGACAACATTGTCCAAGCCGAGGGTAGCAAGGCCATTGGGAGAATGAGATGGCCTGAACTTAAGAAGTTAGTGATTGAGGAATTCTGTCCCCACAGAGATATGGATATGGTAGAAAGAGAGTTCCTGCAGCTGGAGGCGGGAACGATGACACACCAGCAGTACACCATAAAATTCAATGAAATGGCACGGCTGGTACCCGATCAAGTGACACCACTGTCACGAAAGATTAAGAGATACATCCAAGGGATGTCGGCGGATATCCGTAGGCATATGATCGCCGCCCGGCCGAGCACTTTTAGGTTGGTGGTTGATTTGGCTGGTAGATTATATGATGAGAGCGAGGTGGTGGTGGCTGAGGTGAACAAGAAGGGTAGTGGTGACCGGAACTGGAATGGGAAACGATTTGGACGTGGTGGAGGCGCTCCAAACAATAAGGTGGCGAAGGTAGGTGACCGACGTGTGGTCACATCTGGTGCAGGGTTGAAGAAGTGTGGCAAATGTGGAAGCGAGCATATTGGTGAGTGCAGGATGGGAATGAACATATGATTCAGGTGTGGCTAGCCTGGCCACATCGCTAGAGACTGTAAGAAGCCGAGGGCGGAGAATTCGGGAGCGGGGAATTAGAAGCCGGAGGAAGGAGGGCAAAGGGCAAGTTCTAGAGGTTATACTATGACCCGGGAGAAGGCCAGAGCTGAACCCGATGTTGTGTCAGGTATGTTTCCAGTAAACCAAATTTATGCATCTGTATTGTTTGATTCCGGTGCTAGCAGGAGTAGAAAGATTAGTGAACAATTCGATGTAGAAACTGCTATTGGTAAGACCACTAGAATTACTGATGTAATAGAGGACTGTGCCATAGAACTAGAAGGTCATAGGTTCGCTGCTAGGTTACACGTGATACCCCTAGGTGGATTTAATGTAGTACTAGGGATGGACTGGCTAGCAACGTATGAAGCAAACATCGTATATCGCAAGAAGATGATTCGATTAGTTGCACCCAATGGGAGTTTGGTTACGATTCATGGAGATCGTGTTACTACGATCCCGAAAATGATTTCGATGGCGTTGGCTGGGAAGTGCATGAGACATGGATGTCGTGCCTACTTGGCATACGTAAAAAAATTTGGATGCGTCGATACCGCAACTATCTGAGGTGCCAGTGGTGTGCGACTTTCCGGATGTATTCCCGGAAGACTTACCTGGCGTGCCACCGGATCGCGAGATTGAGTTCCAAATTGATTTGATACCCGGTGCTCAACCCATTGCCAAAGCACCATATCGATTAGCCCCTACTGAGATGAAGGAACTCATGAGCCAGTTACAGGAGTTGATGGATAAGGGATTCATTCGACCGAGTATCTATCCGTGGGGTGTTCCAGTATTATTTGTAAAGAAAAAGGATGGAAGCATGTGAATGTGCATCACCTATCGAGAGCTGAACAAGTTGACGGTGAAGAATTGGTACCCCTTACCGAGAATTGATGATCTATTTGACCAGCTCCAAGGTGCCAGTTGGTTCTCAAGAATAGATCTACAATCTGGCTACCATCAATTGAAGGTGAAGGAACAAGACATTCCTAAGAAAGCTTCCATACGTGTTATGGACACTTCGAGTTTCTCGTTATGTCTTTTGGTCTAACTAACGCGCCAGCTGCCTTTATGGATTTGATGAATCGGGTGTGCCGGCCTATGTTGGATAGATCAGTGATTGTGTTCATTGATGATATTCTGGTTTACTTGAAGAGCAAAGAAGAGCATGTTGGTCACATTCGGGAGGTGTTGGAGACCTTAAGAAGGGAGAAGTTGATGACAAATTCTCCAAGTGTGCGTTTTGGTTGCGCGAAGTTCAATTCTTAGGTCACGTGGTAAATCTCAAGGGGATTATGGTAGACCCTGCTAAGGTGGAGGCGGTGATGCAATGGAAGTCTCCAACGACACCATCCGAGATTCGTAGTTTCTTGGGGTTAGCGGGATATTATCGAAGGTTCATTCAGGACTTCTCCAAGATAGCCCCCCGTTGACTAAGCTGACCCGTAAGGATGTAAAGTTCATGTGGGGTGAAGAGCAAGAAAGGGCTTTTGAGGAGTTGAAGACCAGACTGACCCAAGCCCTTGTCTTGTCATTACCTGAAGGAAGCGAGGATTTGGTGGCCTATTCAGATGCTTCTTACTCGAGGTTGGGTTGTGTGTTGATGCAGCGAGGTAAGGTGATAGCCTACGCATCCCGACAACTGAAAGTTCCTGAGGTTAACTATCCTACTCATGATCTAGAATTAGTAGCGGTGGTCTTTGCACTAAAGATTTGGAGGCACTATCTGTACAGGACGAAGTGCACCATTTTCACTAACCACAAGAGATTGAATTACTTCTTTGAGCAGAAGTATCTGAACATGAGGCAGAGACGATGCTTGGAGCTTATAAAGGATTATGATTGCGAGATCCATTACAATCTGGGCAAAGCCAATGTGGTGGCTGATACCCTTAGCCGAAGGGAGAGGCCCGAGCCGATTCGGGTGAAAGCATATCAACTGATCATGACCTTTGATGTAATGATGCAACTCAAAGAGTTTCAAGATAAGGCACTGAAAGAAGATCATCTTAACTCTGAAAGGATGAGAGGTCTGGTTGGGGAATTGGGTGAAAACACACTTGGTGTTAAAACTCGATTTGGACGGGTGTGGATTCCTCGTTTTGGGGATCTACGTGTGAGGATTATGGATGAAGCTCACAAGAATCGATAGTCCATTCATCCTGGTGCCACAAAAATGTATCAAGATATGTAGAAAGATTATTGGTGGCGGGTATGAAGCGTGATGTGGTGGAGTATGTGAGTAAGTGCCTTACTTGCCTACAGGTGAAGGCCGAACATCAGAAGCCGTATGGGAAGATCCAACCTTTGG
>BJCM01240333.1:0-19132 GCA_018326385.1 Flaveria bidentis | reverse complement strand
ACTTGGATCTACATAAGATCTAATACGTGTGTCTGCTTGTGTGTGTTACCCGCGACCGACCCGATACAAACCGAACCGACCAAACATTACTATTTGCTTTATACATATCACTAATGCCCAACAATAACTGTCAATAGGTGTTTGACTGTTCATTACATACAACTGTTGGGAACTTTGAACATCCATACTTACCACTTAACAAGTGAGTTTCGTGGCCCCTTTTTATGCTTATACAACTTTTCAATCATTTACAAACTTAGGGGAAAAGTGTGCTCACCCACTTTCATGTTGTACTACATACATACCATTTACATACTTGGAATCAACGTGCTACTGTTTTGTGAGTACTTATCTGATACATGCTTGAGTCTGCTTTGTGGTTCTTTCTTACAAGCATTTAATTCTAGTGTGGGAACCGACGGATAGGTATTGGTATTACTACTTGGGTTGACACCCCCACCCTCGTGTTGGTATACTAGTTAGTACCAGCAGTCGCAAGGAACGGGCCTTGGGTGAATATATTCCGACAAGATTCTTTGTGTATGTCATTAGGTTGGTTGTAAAGCTCATGTCATGTGATTTTGCTTACTTATAACTGTATGCATGGTATTCTGCAACAACATTATACAACATCAATTACTTATTTACTTTTAAACCTGCGAGCTCACCAACAATTTTGTTGACCATTTTAAGCATATCTTTTCAGGTGACCATGCTAGCTGAGGATCTAGGTGTGCTGCCTTAGTGAAGACCCTAGGATGCATTTTGTGGCTAAACTTGGTCTTTTGAAAACAATTGTTGTAATCTATTTCAAACAACATTATACAGTTGTAACTTGTTCCTGGGTTATGGGAATTGCATGCAATGTTATCATCTATGTTTATGTGAATCATGTATCATGCTTATGCTTATGGCTATGTTTTCATGAATACTGACTAAACACGATACAAGTCCCCTTGTTGTCGGGTGTCGTCATGACACGCTTGTCATCATTATTATTATTGCATCTCTATCGCTTACCATGTGTTATGACGATCCCGTCTCGTTACATCCCCGTGTTTCCGCTCCTAGCGGGGGTGTGACAATCATACCCTTCCAAGGTGAGACTTTCAACATAACCATGTCACCCACCTAGAACTTAATCGGTCTACGCAGTTTATCAACATACGAATTTTGTCTATCTTTGGCTGCCTTCATGAAGGCTTTGATCTTTTCAAGCTTCTTAGTTGTAGCCTCGATCACCTCGATGCTCCCTAACTCTTTCTGACCAATATCACCCCAACAGACGGGTACATCTCCTGCCGTATAGCATCTCATAAGGGGGCATACCAATGCTGGCATGATAACTGTTGTAATATGAGAACTCAGCTAACGGTAGGTGGTCATCCCAACTTCCTCCAAAATCGATAACACATGCCCGAAGCATGTCCTCCAATGTCTAAATGGTCCTCTCTGACTGACCATCCGTCCAGGGATGATAAGCCATGCTGATGTGTAACCTCGTCCCCATAGTATCGTGAAATTTCATCCAAAATTTGGATGTAAACCGGGTGTCACGGACATACACAATCGATAATGGTACCCCATGAAGAGTTACAATCTCCTTATGAAAAGATCTGTCAACCTTTCAGAAGAATATGTCTCGCGGATCGCTAGGAAGTGAGCACTCTTCATCAAACGGTCAACTATCACCCATATGGCATCATACCCTTTCGGGGTACGTGGAAGCTTCGTAAAAAAATCCATGGTGATGTGCTCCCACTACCATTCCAGTATATCCAAAGGTTCGATCCTTCCATACGGCTTCTGATGCTCGGCCTTTACTTGTTGACAAGTAAGACATTTACTCACATACTCCACCACGTCGCGCTTCATACCCAGCCACCAATAATCTTTCTTCATGTTTTGATACATCTTTGTGGCACCGGGATGAATGGAGTATCGAGACTTGTGAGCTTCGTCCATGATCTTCATGCGTAGATCCCCATGACGAGGAATCCACATTCGTCCAAATCGGGTTCTAACACCTAGTGTGTTTTCACCCAATTCCGCAACCAGACCTCTCATTCTTTCACAGTTAAGATGATCTTCTTTCAATGCCTCACCTTGAAACACTTTAACTTGCTTCATCACATCAGAGGTCATGATCAACTAATACGCTTTCACCCGAATCAGTTCGGGTCTCTCTTTCCGGCTAAGGGCATCCGCCACCACGTTGGCTTTGCCCGGATGGTAATAGATCTCGCAATCATAATCCTTTATAAGCTCCAACCATCGTCTCATTCTCATGTTCAGGTCCTTCTGCTCAAAGAAGTACTTCAAGCTCTTGTGGTCAGTGAATATGCTGTGCTTCGTCCCATACAGATAGTGCCTCCAAATCTTTAGCGCAAAGACCACGACTGCTAGCTCCAAGTCGTGAGTAGTGTAGTTGACCTCATGAACCTTCAACTGTCGGGATGCATAGGCTATAACCTTCCCTCTCTGCATTAACACACACCCCAACCCCGAGTAGGAAGCATCAGAATATACCACCAGGTCTTCACTTCCATCGAGTAATGACAGAACAAGGGCTTCAATCAGCCTCGCCTTTAATTCTCTGAACGCCTTCTCTTGATCTTGACCCCATACAAACTTCACATTTTTCCGGATCAAATTAGTTAGTGGAGAAGCGATCTTAGAGAAGTATTGGATAAATCTTCTGTAGTAGCCCGCCAAACCCAAGAATCTAAGAATCTTGGATGACGTCTTTGGAGACTTCCACTGCATCACCGCCTCCATCTTTGCCGGGTCCACTATGATCGCGTTAGGATTTAGCACATGACCCTAGAATTGAACCTCGCGCAACCATAACACGCACTTGGAGAACTTTGCGTATAAGTTCTCCTTTCTCAACGTCTCCAAAACTTCTCGAATGTGACTGGCATGCTTAATCTCGCTCTTCGAATAAATTAGAATATCATCAATAAACACAATTACTGATTTATCCAACATTGGCTCACACACTCGAGTCATTAGATCCATAAAATCAGTTGGCATGCTAGTCAAACCAAATTACATAACAAGGAACTTGTAATGACTATAACGTGTGCGAAAATCTATTTTAGGGACATCCTGCTCTTTCACCTTCAGCTGATGGTAGCCCGATCGAAGATCTATCCTTGAGAATCAACTGGTACCTTGGAGCTGATCAAACAAATCATCAATCCCCAGTAAGGGGTATCGGTTCTTTGTCGTCAACTTGTTCAACTCACGGTAGTCAAAACACATCCTCATACTACCATCATTCGTCTTCACGAACAAGACCGGAGCACCCCAAGGAGAGATACTCAGTCTAATGAAACCCTTATCAAGCAGCTCTTGCAACTGCTCCATCAACTCTTTCATCTCCATTGGAGACAGACGATACGGTGCCTTGGCAACAGGTTGGGCACCTAGTTCAAATCGATCTGGAATTCAATCTCACTGTCAGGTGGCACTCTTGGTAAGTCTTCGGGAAACACATCTGGAAAGTCACACACAACTGGGACATCAGACACTGTGGTTTTGGTGTTTCCTCATCCTTCACATAAGCCAAATAGGCGCTACATCCACACTTCATACACTTTCCCACCACCACCATTGAGATTACTTTCGGGATCGTTGTGACCCGATCCCCATAAACCATTACCGAACTCCCATCAGGGGCTATCAAGTGAATCATCTTCTTGTGACACACAATGTTCGAGTCGTAGTCCGCTAGCCAATCCATCCCAAGAACCACATCGAAACCACCTAAGGTCATCACGAATGATCTAACCGGAAACTTATGACCCTCTATTTCCACATCACATTCTTCTATCACCTCAGAGATTCTGGTAGACTTACCTATGGCAGTTTCTACATCAAAGGGCCCATCAACATGTCTACCACTAATAGGCAGCTTAACACAGAAAGCAGTAGAAAAAAATTTACTAACACCAGAATCGAATAACACAAAAGCTAAAGTTTAGTTCACTAGAAACATAGCGGACACAACATCAGGGTTCGTTCTAGCCTCCTCCTGAGTCATCGTGAACGCCTTGGCGCTCGCCCTTGATCCTTCTCCTCTTGTATTCTGCACCCAGAACCCTCAGCCCTCAGCTTCTTAGAATCTATACTCATGTGGCCCTCCATGCCACAGTTAAAACACCAGACCATATGATAGTCCTTTGCTACATGCCCCATCTTCCCATATTTGAAGCACAAGTTTGACTCCAACCTACATTCCCCACTACGCTCCTTTCCACATCTACCACACTTCTTCGAACCCGCACCCAATGTAACCACATGACGGTCATCTACCCGTGCCTTCTTGTTATTTATTGGGGCACCACCTTGACCAAACCTTTTCCCTTTCCAATTTTGATCACTACCACCTTTCTTGCTACCTTTAGTCACCACCACCGTTCTCTCATCATATAGTCTCCCTGCCAAATCTACCGCCGACCTGAACGTGCTCGGTCGGGCAGCGATCATGTGCCTGTGAATATCCGCTGGCAAACCCTGAATGTACCTCTTAATCTTCCACGACAGAGGCGTTACCTGATCCGGCACCAGACATGACATCTCGTTGAACTTGGTGGTATATTGCTGATGTGTCATGGTTCCTGCCTTCAGCTGCAGGAACTCTCTCAAAACTTTGTCCATTTCTCTATGAGGACATAACTCCTCAATCACCAACTTCTTCAGTTCGGACCATCTCATCCTCCCAATTGCCCGACTACCCTCGGCTTGGACTATATTGTCCCACCAGCACAGAGCCGAATCCACAAACGAGTGGGCAACAAATTTCACCTTTTGATCCTCCCGACACTCACTGATGTTCAGAACAACTTCCATTTCACTCACCCATCGGTGAGCAGTAGCAGAAGTGCCATTACCATCAAAAGTAGGGGGCTTGCATTGTTGACACGCCCCGTAGTTACTGCCTCGTGCCGCCTCCGGTGCAGGCTCTTCCTCTTCCACCTCTTTGTAATCGGAGAGACAGTTTCAGTCTCGGGCTGTCTCCTTCTGCCCGTAGGTCTACTTCTTTCCTTCCTCTCACCCTCTTTTATAGCTTTAATCACTTCAGTCACTACAGATGGTATGATTGTCTACATGACCTGATGGACTTCTTCAACAATAACATCCTTTACCAAGGCTCTCAGATTGGCACTCTCATCACCTCCATCCAGATGAGGGGTCTCGGGTTCTTCATGAACCACCTTTTCAGCTCTAGGCCTTCCTCTCGTGACACGTGGTTTAGCACCACGTCCACCACTACCACACGAAGCTTTTGATGATCTACCACCGGCCATACTCTAACTCACACTGAAAGATTTAAACACCAACACGGTCATTCAAGGTAACAACTCAGTTTATGTCAAGTATAGTAAGTCCCTAATTACAGTGGCTAGTTGTGATTAGCCACTTACTTTACTCTTCATACCCCAAGCATTACCTATCCTGACTATATCATTATCTAAATCTAGAAGGAGCAAATAAACCACATCACATGCGCACATAATACCGGTTAACATTAAGAAAATACTTGATCGCACGCAGCTACTCGGACTTGCATCCCTTCCCTTTGCGTACCATTTACAGTTTAAGTTTAGGTTTATTTTGAAAATTTACCCGTTTCACTTAAAATTTGGCTCTGATACCAACTTGTAAAGGCCCGTTCCCAAGACGCTTACAACTGGTCATTCATTGCACATAAAACATATATTTTCATTACATTAGAGAAAAGCATCGCAGCGAAATCATCAAAACAGACATCTCATTTCATTATAAAAGCTTTTGCAAAACAATACATCGTTATCAAGTTACAAACACATGTTGCATTACATCACAAAAGCATTATAAAAATGGATGTCATCCAAAAGAGCTGAGTAGCCGCCCTGTGCCTTCCTCAGCAACATCACCCAGTTGAAGGATCATCTCATGGCAATGCAAGAAGCAATCCTATGTCTCTACATATCTACTACTGAAGCTGAATAGATTGTTGCTCCAAGTTGTGGTGCTTAGCTGCTATGGATTCAAAACCAGATGCTAGACTATGGATTCAACTTCATGAGCCCCACTATCCACATTGACAATAATAGTGATATCTCTATCATTGAAAATCCTATGAAGCACTCCAAGACAAAGCACACTGATATCAGGTACCACTTTATTAGAGATATTCATGAGAAAAACCTGATTAAATTAGTCAAAGTTGACTCAAATGAACAATATGCTGATTTGTTCACCAATGCTTTTGATGAACAAAGATTTAAGTATCTTATTACGACTATTGGGACGATAAACATTGACTAATATATCTCATTTGAAACCCTTTGTGTCTTGTTTTTCTTCTTTGTCAAATACAATCTAAGCCCTGTTACAAAAAGTTATAGTTTACAATTGACTAAGTGTGAGTATTTCCGAAAACAAAATTACCCTCGGAAGAACTCTTCATTATCTTTCGAAGGTAATTTCCTCAATTCAAGCTTTATCTTCCGAAGAGTTTTTTAGTCTCTAAAGCATATCTTCACTACTTCCGAAGCTTGAAAACTTCTTCATTCGGAAGACCTTATTCACGGAAGTAAATGTATTTACCTTCAGAAATAAGTTTAGGCTTTAGAAGAGAAAATCCTTCGTATATACTTTTACCTTCAAAAGAAGACTTATCTCTGCAACGGAAACCTTCGTGCCCCACATAGTAAAAAGCAAAAATTTTATTAATGATCTCAAAATCTTTTAAATGGTTTTCACCTTGCCGCCACCGTCACATCTAACCCTAAACCATGTTTCCACCTTATACACCCAACACCGCCATTTCACCCATTTAAAAAATCTCAACTCGTCACTTTGATATTTCTACTAATTTTATTGTCCAAAGTCTCCTTCACCCCAAATTCACCCTGCTCAAACTTGTTTCTTCATCTTCTTTCTTACCATGGCACTCAACCTTGATCACAACCAAGTCACATTCCTTGACTCTACCAAGGATGCTGACTTGTCAGACATCATCTCCTTTCTTACCCAATCTCCCTACTTCACTGCTCTGACCGTGAGCACTACTATTTACTTGCACCACATGGAAAATTTCTGGAGTAACAGTTAGATAGTACTCCTAAATGAAACTTGGGTTATTCGGACATGCATTTTAGGCCAGGAATTGGTCATTACTGAATAGGTCATCTGGGAGCATCTGAAGCTCCATGATGGTGCTACTGAGTTCCCCAAATTAGACCTTGATGACACCTATCTTCAAATGGGATACGGTGGAGATGTGAATAGATCTAAAATTTTTAAGTTCAACTTTTCTTATAACTAGAAGTTCCTACTTCATGTTGTTCTTTATTGTTTGTCAAACATGTTTGGGGGATGGGATCAAATCCCATATGAACTGGGTTGTCTAGTTCATGGCTTTGTAAAGAGCATATACTTCAATTACTCAAGCTTTGTGTTGACTAATCGACTAGGATACGTCCAAAAAGACACATTCTTAATCTATTATAGGTTTCTTCAACACATAATCAACTGTGAGCTAGATCAGAATAAGTTTGTCTGTCCAGCTACTCTGCATGTCCCTCAAATGAGGTCGACCATCTTCAAGATCTTGAAGAGAGTGCCCACCAACTTCACTGGAAGACACATTGGCCTTCTTCTAGGTATAAATGAGCCAATGGCTCCTAGTGACATCCCTATTCACCCCACAGGTTATGAACTCACACTAGCAACTACCCTTGTTTTGCTTGCTCACCCCATCAAACACACATATTAGAGACACAAATGACCCTTGCTTAGTCTACTTTGATTGTGCAAGCCCCTCCTATTCAAACCAAAAAGACTATAGTGGAACCATGGCTCCTACTCCGTCAGAGGTCTTCTACTACAACCTGAATATAGGATTTGCGCCTCCTCAATCACAATTCCTTAAGCCCTAAACCCAGCCTGCAAGCCCTCAGGATTAGTCCCTACACTCTCCTAAGAAACCAAAAAGGGACAGCCCCACCAAATGCTCAATGCCCTTAGACATTGACCAAAGTCTCGGGTCACTATGTTTCACTTCCCTATCCTTTACTGACCTTTTATTCAGAACTGATGAAATGATTATGTCTCCTCATGGCAATGAAGTTGATCCACAACACCCTACAACGGATCAACAGAGCCTAGAGGGACCTCTTATCTCTAACCCACATCAGTTAAAACCAACTGAGGTGAGTCCCACGAATGTGGAGGGGACTCATGTAGATTCTGTTGCCACTACTGAAGGAAACTCATAGGATCCTCTGGCCAGTGGTACCATCTTTGAGACTGAATCTACGACAACCATGCCTTTTTGATGACTCTAAAAGAGACATCCTTAGGCAAAGGAAACCAGGGAGCCAACAAACCACATCTGGTGGTGATGGTGAACATACAAGGTATTTTACCTCATCTCCCTATGATTATTCAAAAGAAGATGATGGAAGTATGCAACTCATCATTCGGGACCTACTTTCTAAAGTCTCAAATCTTGAATCAATGGTTAAGATGTTAGAAGATAGGTATGCCACTCAACAACTTGAGATTGAAAATCTCAAGGCTCAACTAGCTGAGAAACAGATTGAGAGATCTGTTGGGCATGTACCAACGCAAGTCTCCTTGACCTCTTCCTCTAGCTTATCTAGATCTCAAGATGATGCTACCAAAAATGGTGAGAATGTTCAAAGACAAACAACAGAGGAACCACCGAGCCAAGCTTTAACTTCTTTTTCTGCTAGATATTCAGCTCCCACTACAACAGTCATTCCTGAGCCTTCTCAAATTGTCTAGCAAATGGACCCAAGGATGCTCCGAGATCTCAACAGGATCTTTTTCAAGTTCCTATTGAGATCTTCTTTTGATCATCCTAGCCCTGATGCGGCTATGATATACTTTGCAGCTGAAGAGCTTCAGAGGTTAAGTGCACCTTCTACTATTGTGGAAGAAGTTGGTCAACCTAAGGTCCAAATGGAACCTGAGATTTATTTCGACAGGGAAACGATGACTGATGGCCCAATAACTGAAATAGTTGGGACAGATTGTGCATTCCCTCAAACTTCCGAAACTAAAGTCAATGCCTCGGAAGAACAAGTTAAATCTTTCGAAGCTGAGATGAAAGCTGCGTAAAGTCTGTTCTCCTTGTCCGAGGATCGAATCATCACAGATGCAATTCTAGAGCTAGCATCTGAGGTGAATAATGAGGACTTTCTCAACTGACCCCTAGCTCAGAGAACTTCACTATCTCCATCCACCCTGTCTTAACCTCAACCCTCCATCCAAGAAACACCAAAGTCTAGCACTTCCAATGATGATAAAAGAAAGAAGAAGATGACTGTAAAAGTGCTTTTGGAGGAGGAGTGGTTTGAGAAGCTCAAAAGAAAAGGTAGACTCCCAACTGGGAAGTTGCTAGCTGCCAGTTCCAAAGCAGCTGCAGCCAACCAAAAGGCAATCAACAACAAGAAAAGAGTGGAGATCATTGACATGCTCATCAAGCTTGGAGTAGTTAGTGAAGATACACTGTTGGTACCACTAGAGGAGTAAGTAGAGCTAGAAAAGACAATCATGTGACAGATTGAACAATGGGAGGAAGCAGCAAGGTTGGCTTTAAAGGAGGAAAGAGAGATAGAGAAGAGGGAAGCTGATTTGTAGCTCAGGGAGGAAAGGATATCTTTCCTAACCACTAGGGGTTTCTCTCTTCAAGAAATATCTCCACATGGTAATCACAAGATCTTATGGCTCTTCAACAAAGAGCATGATCAACTAAAGAAAGAGAGGAATAAAGCTGCGAGAGAGAAGTTGAGGGAGAAGAAGAAAAGGGAAGAAGAAGATGGTGTCACTGCCACAAAGAAGATAGGTGAGAAGGACTGGATGAAGGATTATCTTCAGGCTCATGGCATCTCTAGTAGATAGGTGGGACCCATGTCTAAAAACACACTCCCGCAAAATATCATTGACATCAAGGCTAACATTCGCTTGGGAAAGAGGAAATAAATGTATAGAAGGGGACAGGGGATGATCTTCAAGCCAACACCTCAACCCCAACCTACAACCCAAACTCAACCCCAACCTCAACCTAAACCTTTCCCATTTTCTTTCCCTATCATAACTGAGCCCATTTCCAAACATTACACCCCTGAACCTACACCAACCACCATATCCATATCATCACCATAACCACCTCCACTAATCATCCCTCAACCTAAAACCTTACCCAGAAACCAAACACCTTTAGCTACCCAACAACCATCCAGACCACCTCATTAATAAATGCATAACCTTGAATGTTGTCTCCTATGAGAAGGATTTTGTAATGCTGACTTACATTGATGGATCCTCATGTTCCCTCATAAGAGATCAATTCCTTGACCTGCCAAGAGGAACATTGGACTAGGATGTTAAGCATCTCTCCTTAGAGGAGTTTAAAGAGATCAAGATGAGGTTCAACAAATGCACAACCGTGAGTGACATCTCCTGTGAGGAGGATTATGTAAAGCTAACTTACATTGATGGATCCTCATGTTCCCTCACAAGAAATTAATTCCTTTATCTATCAAGTGGAACAATGGACCAGGATTTTAAACTCCTTGGCCTCAACTCTGACTCACTAAATGATAAAGAGAAGAATCTAAGAAGAAAATTGGTGAATCTACTGGATACAAAGAAAGGGTACAAGGTTCTTAGTCAGCCCCTTATGCCTAGAAAGATAATTATCCAGTGGAGGTTCGATGAAGCATCTCACAACTTTGTTGTGGAGAGAAAGAATGGAAAGAGCAACAGGCTAAATGCCTCTTCCCTGCTGCACTCTAGCAGATTCGATATTGCTTAGTTAGCAGAGAAGCCATTCTCTAATCCCTCCAACTCCGAAACAACTACTCACATTAGAAATCATCTAAGCATCCTTGTTATTGCTGAGCTAACTACAAGAGCCAAGATTAAAATGGAGTTGATGTTGAGAGAGAAGGAAGACAAGGTAAGGTCAACCACCAAAGGCAAGGCCTTTCTACAAATGGTGGAAGGCCCTGAATTGGAACCAATAGTTAGATGGAGTTATGACTATAAGTCCCGTCAACTAACTCTCTTCAGAGGGACTCAGCAAAGGGTACATATCATTCAAAGTGAAAGACTGGATCTCCTGTCTATGAATGATTTGTACAAATTTCTCAGCAGAACTTCCAGGAAGAACAAAGAAACAGATAAGTATTTGCTTTCCCTAATGGTGAAAGTTTTGAGAAGTAGAAACAAGTGAGGTTTTGGTAGCATTAGCCTAGGAGAGTTTGTTGGATCGATTAGAAGGCTAGTGCAACCAAAACCAAACACTTAGACTATTTTTGGTACAATTTGTTAAGGACTTCTGAAGCTAAGTAGGGAACTTCCATAGGAAATGGAGTTCTTCCAAAGGCAAAGTGCAAAATCAACTTTCGAAGGAAAAGCTCCAACTTCCGAAGCAAAGTGCAAAATCAACTTCCATAGGAAAAGCTCCAACTTCCAAAGACAAAGTCTTCTCTTTTGAAGTTCAAGACATAGAAGAATTCAAAGACAATGACTTCTGAAGTAGAAGTCCCCAAGCCACGGAAGAAGCAGCCTCTTCCGAAGTATAAAAGGCTTCGGAAGAACTTGTTCTTCTGAAGCCAATTAACCTTCGGAAGATGCTACTATGAACTAGTGGACATAAGTATGGTCTCTGACACTCCGCTGCAGACCTCTGATACTTCATGGCATTTTCCGAAAAGGCCATGTATTTGACCATACTTTATTCCACTGTTCACTTTTATATGTTAGTAAAAGTTGCCAACTTTAGTTGGTGACAAAAGGAAAGTTATGGACATGTCAAGAGTACTATATCTTAGATAAGACATTATCTAAGATGCCTTAACTATAGATTTTTAGTATATGCTTTAGTTAGAGGATTCCTGCTGGTATCAAAGTATATCCGGCTGTAGATAGTAGTATATATAGTTTCTCATTGTAACTCTTGTAGTAAGCTTATAAGAGTGTTGTAAACTTTGAGTTGAGAAATAATATATGCAGGTATCTTGAAAATTATTCTCATGTGTTTTCTTTGTGTTACTTAGTATATTATAATCAACTCTTAAAAGAAGTCAACTTCTTGAATGTTTGTTAATGAGTTTGATAAAAATACTGGTGTTGAGTATAAAAATGATCCTGCAACATGACATTATCATAACCCACCCATATTCACACATACACAAACATACAGGTATAAAACCCACTTTTGTAAATACAATCTCACATGTATTTCCAGCCCAAAAATCATTTAAAACATGTAAAAAGGGGGATTCTAGAACTCACCTATTTGCAAATTAAGTTCAAACACCTAGAAATCCACCAAAAAACACACACAAACAAAAACACAACAAACATAAGCATATAACCAAGGCATAGACCAGCCAAGAATAAATAAAAACAAAGAATTCTTACCTTGAATTCAGCCTTCTTCATCACTTCTCTCTAAAACCAAAACTTTCTTCATGTTCTCTCGCTAAAACCAAAAGAAAAGTTGATATACAAATAGAGTGGGTGCCCATGCCCACTTTTGTACCAACTTTTTAAACTTTTTGTCCATTTTACACATTTAGCTCCTCCACTTGGGTTAAATTGTGTTTCTTACTTTTTTTTCACCTTTATTCTTTCTTTTTCATCTTTAAAAATGTTCTGGTGTTACACAAAGATGTGAAATACAAATAAAATACTCGGTATGAAAAAATCACATTGCATAATGATGGTTGTAGAGTTCATAAGAAAACTTGGATGTTCAAGAGTCAAAGGTGATATCCTAAAGGATAAAAAACCAATAACTTGAGGTTGGAATTCATTACAAGAAGTTAGGACATTTAGAGAATGCCAACAAGCTAATGGTAGATTGAAAAAGGATATTGCACCAATTTTAGATTATGCATAAAATATTTGTTATGTATTTGAACAGGTTTTGAAAAAAATAAAAATTTAAAATTGGTTAGATCAGAATCTCTTGGAAAACTTTCGTTCAGAAATATATTAACTAAAAGATCCGTAAATAGGTTAAAATAACAGTACAAGACAGAAGGTGATGAAATGTGCACTTATCTTGTGAAGGCTATTGTTAAGTCATCCGATTGAGTTAGAAGACGTATAAACTATCGTTAAAAAGGTATTTCATTGGAATTAATATTGAAGTCCACGTTTACTCAAATGTAGTTTGTTATGACTAAGTTATGGTTAGTTGAAGTCAGACTATAATCTACCAAATATATAGTAAGACACTTATGTGCACTTTTAACATTGCTCAAGCATGAAAAAGGTTAGAAAAATATTATTATGTCGATAAATGATATATTATATAGACTTTCTTTGAGTAAAAAAATATTCCAAGACTTTGGCATAGCTGTCATTTAGAGAAATAATCTTTTGGAATAACTGAATGTGGCGACATAGCCATCCATATACAAATGGGATTCTTTGTTTATGTTAGCGTGTTCTTAGCTTGATTTAGGAATGTTAGTGATTGTTATAAGGTTAGTGAATGTTATAAGGTTAATGATCCAATGATAATGATTAAAATTAAAACAGATTTAGTAGGATAAAGAATAAAAGTAAGAACATAAAGTAATGAGAACAATTGGATGTTATGATGATTGAAAAAATATTGAAATGCATACTAAAAAGGCAATATAAGATTACCTTAGTCTTAAAAAATTCTTAAATTCTTCTAATTTCTTGTAGAATAAAATTCTTGAATTTGATCATAACCAATGGATGAAAAAAAGAAATGTGAGTGAGATTTTTAGAGAATGAGCAAATAAAAAGTAAGGCCTAAAGTTTGCTTTTATAGTTGAGGTTAGGAGGAGGTTATGAAATGTGTTAATGGTGACTTACAAGTTTTTGAAAACGGGGTTATGATTGGATTTTTAAATAATTATAAACTTAAATAAAATAAACAGATCATAGGTTAATTACAATTTAAACTCTAAATATATTAAAACCTAAGTTTAAATTCACCATATTATTTGTTTATAAAATCTTTATAGACTTTACAAAGTCATAAAAACTTTGCAATTTTATTATTTATTTTAATTGAATATTTAAAATCTTATAAATATTAATAATCTTTTAAAATTTATTTTATAAAGTGTAAAGTTATTACAAATTGTTTAAATGATTTAATAAATGGAAATTGAATAAAAAAATTTCTTAATATTGGTTAAATTACACATTTACCATATTTGATTCATTAAAATAAGTAAAATAATTTTAATAATAATTTTTTCCAACTTATGATAGTTCAAAGTGAGTCCGGGTTAGAGTTTATAGTTTGAAAATAAGCAGATGTTACATGTGACAACATCTGAAACTATATATTCATAACTAGCATAGCAAATTGATTAAAGGTAAGCTCATTTTCTTACATCTATTAGTATTTTGGTTGTTAGGGTCAATGGTAGAACGTGATGTTTCTCGATTACATCTTTAACAATCATGTAATTATAATCAAAGATGGGGTTATGTTTGATTGCATGAAGAATTGAAATCTTTAGAGATTGGAGTAGGCTTGGTTGATTGTTGAAAATCTTGAAACTAAAAATAAAAACCATTAATATCCCCAATATTGATTTAGTTGATACAGAAATAGAAACGAAATATGTAAATTTGACAATGATCCAAAGATAGTTATATTGATGTACAACAAAATAAATAACGTATTTGAAATTGAAAAATAGATAACAATGTAGATGGAGCCGATGAGAAATCTTCAAATATTGCCTGATTAAAGAAAACAAGAACATCATTTTGCCATTTATTTTAGAAATTACAACCAAACTAAACACAGAGGCTACTACACCACTAACAAAACAACTGCAATTGTGCGGTGAATAAGTGATCCACGCCAAGATCTTATTTGTAAAAAAGATATCAATCAACTTATTAAATTTGAACTTGATAAAATCATGTTACAACATCTTGAAAAATGAAATTGCACACTTTAAACTTAAATCTACCACATGCCCAAATATTGAAACTTCAGCCATGTTCATTCACCAAAATTAATCTTAACTGATTGACACTAACATTTGTTCCTGGCAATAGAAATAGTCTCTTGTAGCCTAACAAATATAACCATAGTTTTTATCTCCAACACATATGAACAAATAAAAATAGAGCCTACATAAAAGATATGCTTGATACTAATAGTTAGCATTTTTAATTTGTTACAAAACTAGTTTTAGCTTAATTTTCCAACTAATCTTCCTATCACTTTTCATAGTTTTACCATGTTGGGTTATATTCCTGGATTAAATTCATTTGTAATGTGTGCGGATAGTATATATATTTAAATAAAGATTTTTGGCATAGATTCAGTTTTAAATGGTTATTACTAATACTGTAGATACATGTGTCCCTAGTTTCTAAACTTAATGTAATATGTCTTTAGTGTATTACACTTTTGTAACAATTGGGTACTTAATGAAATGTAAATGTTTGGTTGTGTTTATAATGTTTAATATTTCAGTAATGAGTTGTTTAACGCATATTAAATTGATTATATAGGTTTGTGGTTGTATGAACTAATATAAATAATTTAATGACAATTAATACATTCAAACTTAGTAATATGAAGTTAGCATTCGAATGGCCCATGCTAATGGACCATACGCATGAACAACTTCATGCGAATGACTTAGTCGTATGATTGTAACATAAGATTGGCTCAGTCGCACGACTGAACACTCAGTCGTGCGAATGGATCAACCGAATGGCTCAATCGCACGACTGAACCATGCTAATGGTTCAGTCGCCCGAATGAGCAACCCTAACCTATAAATACCACCTAATTAGTGGAAAAACGTAAGCATTGAATACACTTCGACTCCAAACGTACCCTAGCCGTCCAGAGACCTCTAAGAACCTACTCCAAGTTCATAGATCGCAGTAGATCGATTCAAAACCGTACTTAGCATTTAGATTCAATACATGATTGTTTCTATGTACATTCTCACTGATTGGATCGCCAATCAAATAGGATTCCGCACTATTTGATTCGGTATACACATTAATCATTTAGTATTTCGTTCAATACACGATCCTAACAAGTGGTATCAGAGCTTTGGCTCTTGATTACGTATGATTCAATCATTTTTGATACAAAAATTCTGTTTTTCACTAAAAACACAATCCTTTTGTGTCAAACGGTGTCTTAGACGTCTCCTGGTCATAAAGTTCAGTTTTTCCAGCATACGGCAATTAGGGTTAGTGAAAATTTGAGTTTTTGCGGCCAAAACCCTTTAAACCTTGAAATTTTTGATATTTAGAAGCTTCAGTAGCACGATTGACTCAATCGCACGACTGAACTCATTCGTATTCCTCATACGCACGATTGAACTCATTCGTACTTCCACTCGTACGACTGAGAACTCTATTCAGAATTTTCAACCGCATTAGTTCATTCAGCCGACTAACTCATCCGCATTAGTTCACTCGCACGATTGAACCATCCGCATAGTTCAATCGCCCGAATAGTCCAATCGCCTACCTTCATTCGCACACATAAAATAAATCCACAAAGCCTATTACGTTAGACGAATACCCACAATGAAAGCAACATTTCGAAATCTACTTAAATGGAGTAGATACAAATCTGTGGGAGGCTATAGAGACGGGGTATAGCATGCCAGTAGGAGCTGACAGTGTAAAACTTACACTAAGTGGCATGACTGATGCACAAAAGGTCAAACACAATGCTAAAAAGAAAGTTTATGCTTTTCTTACACAGTCTATTCCGAAGGATATTTTCCATCAATACTCGGAGTATACACAAGCAAAGAAAGTCTAACTATGATCAGAATCTTGCGCTTTATAACGCGACTCCTCAGGCCAAGACATCTAGAGCACCACTGTAGACTGCCTTTGTGTCAAGCTCAGATGGTCCAACTCAAGCTTCTACTTCATGGTCAATAACGTAAGGGTCATCTGGTACCCAACATATGATACCCAAAGCCAATGCAGCAAAGCTGAAGACCGAAAACTTTATAAATGTGACAGTTGAGATGGCTAAAGAGCACATGGATATTTTAGCTACTGTAGTCCACTCTTATGATGGACTAAGTGCTTGAAAGATTGGGAACTGTCATCTGGCTGATGAAGATTACGAGTAGGTGGACGAGACTGAGTTGGAACGGATGGATATTATGTGGGCCTTAGCGAGTGCTGTCCGACGAGCTAAGAAGTTTGTCAAAAAGACCGGACAGAACTTGGTTGCAACTAAGGACACTACATTTGGATTCGACAAGAGTAAGGTGACCTGTTTCAACTGTGGTGAGAACGGGCACTTCAAACGTGAGTGCGTGAAGCCAAAGATAACTGGAAATGGGAATCATTTCTCATCTTTCAATCGTTAGGAGAAACCCACTAGCGGTCCTACTTCATCAAGCAAGGATCCTAAAGCCTTGACTGCTAATGAGGATGAAGGACAGGACTGGAGCTTTCGGTTTGTCTCAACGGGAGAAATCAACGTCGCTAGTGTGGAAGATATAAATGACAATTCCGCTAGTGAAGGAGACATAGCAGTAGAGATCGCGATGTCCAGCTCTGTAGAAACTGCACTAGTGGTCAACTACCTGCCTGAAGAAGGAACAACTACAACAACGTCAGAATCACAAGAACCAGAAGCACCAGACTCTGCTCTAATGGCTGATTCATCTACACCTCCTCAGGGTGATCGCTATAGTGCTAAAACTAACACGTGGATTGTAGATAGTGGAGCATCCAGGCACATGACGGGGAGCAGGGCTCTCTTACCAAACTTCAAACAAATCAAAGGAGGGCATGATTCATTCGCTGGAAACAAAGGTGGGTACATCACAACCCAAAGGAAAGTGGGAAATCAGAAAGTGAAGTTTGACAAAGTAAACTATGTCCAACAACTGCAAAATAACTTACTTTTTGTTTCTTAAATATGTGATATAGGCTTCAAAGTAGTCTTTGAAAACAAGAAGTGTTATGTTCTGAAAAAGGACTATGTGATCCCGGAGGACCAAGTCCTAATGACAGCTTCAAGATATAATGATCTTTATGTCTTGGACCTTTCAAAGGCCTCCATAACGGATCGTGAAGTTTAGTGCTTCTTGTCAAAAGCTACTGAGAAGGATTCCATCTCCTGCCATAGGAGAATGGGACACATAAATCCTCAGAAGATGAATCACTTGATGCATAATGATCTAGTGAGGGGAGTCAATGTCAAAAACTTCCAACTTCTGGATTTATGTGTTGCATGCAAGAAGGGCAAACAAACGAAGAAGTCTCATAAGGATAAGAAAGTTCATTCCATCAAACTTCCTCTTGAACTTCTTCACATGGATTTGTTTGGTCCAGTCAGTACAAGAAGCATCGCATGTGACTTGTACTGCTACGTAGTTACTGATGACTACACTAGATTCTCTTGGGTAATGTTTCTGAAGTCCAAATCAGAAACATTTGAATCCTTCAAGGAATTAGAAACTACACTGGAGTCCCTATACAAGCTGAAGGTACGTCAAGTGCGCTCAGACAACGGAACCAAATTCAAGAATCAGTGGATGGAGGCCTACTGCAAGGAAAAAGGAATTGTGCATCAATTTACTGCTGCATACACTCCTCAGATGAACGGTGTTGCTGAACGGAAGAATTGTAGCTTGATAGAGACAACACGGACTATGCTAGCAGACTCGAAACTGCCTATCCAGTTCTGGAATGAGGTAGTTGCTAATGCATATTACATGCTCAATAGAGTTCTTGTAGTTAATCGTCATGGAAAAACATGTTACGAGTTACTACAGTGACGTAAACCTAACTTAGAGTATCTCGAGCCGTTTCGCGCTCCGTGCACCCTTCTGAAGAAGACTCAGGAGGGAATTCAGCGAGAAGGTAGATGAAGGCATCTTTCTAGGATACAACATACCGAACAAGAGAGTTTACAACAACTCAACGGGTCTAGTAGAAGTGTGGTGTAACGTTGATGTTCAGAGATACACCACACCACCTGCTGGAAAAGGACCCATCTTCTTTTTCGACAATGATGGATTCTTCAAATCCTTCAACATCCCACTCTCCACTTCTGACGACGAGTTGGCAACCAAGATGATGTATG
>BJCM01240307.1:0-14597 GCA_018326385.1 Flaveria bidentis | reverse complement strand
AAAACAAAGCATATTGAAATAAGATACCATTTTCTGAGAGATTGCTTAGAAAAAGGTTTGATCAAGTTATTAAAAGTGGATACAACAAATTAGCTTGTTGATTTATTCACTAAAGCCTTTGATTAAGTTAGATTTAATTTTCTAGTTAAATCTCTAGCATGATTAATTTAGATTAATCATAATGAACAAAAAATGAAAAGTATGTGTCTCTACTTGTAATTGTCTTAATAATAAAAAAACATTCTTTAGCATGACATATGTTTGGGAAATGATAGTATAATATGTCTTTGCTTCTACCTGAATTCTTCAATATTATTAAAATCTAATCTAGTTACTTGATATGTAAGTAGGTTCATCTTGAAGTGGAAACTTCACTAAACTGATTATTTGTGGGAAACTTCATTTTAAGGATACAGAAAGTGAGTCAAATTCTGATGTGACCAAATGACTTATCTAAGCACACTATGTACTGACACTTTATAATATCTATCTTTGCAAATCTTACTCCCTCTGTTTTGTATAAACAAAGACCTAGGTGTATGATCACCATAGTTTATATTTGTAACCAACTAGTGAAAAGATTATGATCCTCATCATCCCTTCATTTTGTGAAAACAAAGACCTGAGTTAAATGCACCTTTGTTTTACGTGAGTAAAGACCTGGTGACATGATGATGATCATATCTAAGCTCAAAAAATATTCAATATGATCAACTGTATATTATTTCTAGAGCTTTTTCACTAATTCATTTAATGAGATTTCCAATGCACCTCAAGATAGAACTTATAACTTAAAGTACATAGTTTGTAAATGTGACGAAGTGATGATTTGATTCACAAAGGGAGGACAAACTTTAAGTGAATTGAATGTGAAGCACATAACAATTACTCTCTAATAAACATGAAAACATGATAAACAACAAGCCTAGTTGATACAATACTTTTGTATGGATTTAAGTGGATAAACATACTTGCAATCAAAACTAAGATCAAGTATCATTTTAATAAATTAATTCATCAAGAAGATGCTTAGTATTATAGTATGATTCCATTATATGTGTATATATGATTGTACTTAGTCCTCATTTTTATTTTGGTTAGTTTAATTTCTTTCTGTTTGCACAGACATGTGTCTTCCATCATATTCTTCTTAGAAATTTATAATAAATGCATTCATTCATCATTAATAAAAAAATTAGGGGGAGTAGAATCATGAAAATAAGTTAACAACAAAATTGTCAAATGAATTATCAATATGTATGAATTGGAACCTGAGCACTATCATTGCTTTTGGATACCTGAAGTTATTGAATTTTAAACCTTCTAGTGCATAATTGTCATGAAAACAAGGTCAACAAGGTCCAACAGCAATGAATGGTTCTAAGTAGTTGACTTGGACCAAACAATAAAATAAGTTTCAAATAGTGCATCTCAATCATCAGCATAAGCTACAGTGCATCTCAAGCATCAGCAGAAGCTACAGTGCATCTCTGGCATGAGCAGAAGCTATAGTGCATTTAGCATGACCAGAAGCTACAGTGTGAAAACTTAATTGAAATTGTCCATCCATGGATTGGTAAACTACAGATGAGCCAATACTCAAAAAGTATAATCTAATTTCATAGATTGGTAACCTATGAAAATTTAAGTTATACTTCATCAGCAGAAGTTTTGAAGTCATCCGTAGATGATATACGGAATACGTAGAGATCTCCAGAAGAACTAAGAACTGCAGATAAGTTAAATTGTATAGAGGGTCCCACATCAATAAATAAATAAAATTAATGAGTCTGAGAGAATATAAATGATGTTCTTTGACTTCAATATTCATTATTCACTTTTTCATAACATTTTTTCAGACCTAGAAAAACACAGTCAACAAATTTTTTTCCCCCTTTCACAAACATTCAAAATCATCGAATCAAAACATCGAACAAACACATAATCCTGATCTCAGATCATTGTATTCAAGGTAAAACATTTCGTAATGATCAATGATGAACTGTTTGATTCTTAGTTATCCTCACAGTTGTTCGCATTCTCATGTCAATAATGTTGATTCTAACATGATCTCCTTCATTCTTATGAACATATGGCTAATTGATTTGCGAGAGAGCACATTGTGTGTGCTTTCCTAAACCCTGACAATCCTATTTCAAAAGGATGTCAAAACATTATACGAAGTCTGAGAAGATCTAGCCTATTTTATGCCTTGTCAGCGGAGCCAGTGATACATCACTTGAACATTGTTGACTTCTGGAACTCCGCACGTATAGAAGAAGATGGAGAAGTTTTTGTGGTGGAAGTAAAGAATGAAAATCCGAGGATGAATGAGCAGACAATAAGGAGGGTTTTCAGAGTTGGGAGATTTAGAAGTTGGTCACCCTGATGTGTTTGATAATGAATACATAGAGAGAGTATTCAATCTATTGGGATATGATGGTGACTTCGAGAAGGGAGAAATTAAGAAAGGAAGACTATGCAAGCCATGCAGATTTGTCTACCACACTTATCTTAAGTGCATCTCTAATAGGAAATCTGGACTTGACAAATTTTCAAGGCATATTTCTTCGAGGATCATTAGTATCTTTGAGGGAAGAACATACAACTACTCTAAGTACATCTTCAATTGTCTATGTGACCAAATCAATGTGCAAAAGGCTGACAAAATGTTCATGTTCCCAAGGTTCCTACAACTGATCATCAATGGTGAATTACCTGCAATAGCATGAGATGGTGATGTATATGTGCAAGCTCATTTGGGTAGATCTGATTTGAACAAGATTAGTGGAAAATACCAAGGATAAGACATGCCAATGTTTGCTCATGTGGTAGATGCTAATGCCAACATTGCACAAGAACTGGTATGGGAACTCAGGGAATAAACTTCTCCTGCTAACACTAAGGAAGTCTCACCTTCACCTCATCAATCACTCATTCACCAATATCATCAATGTCCCGTACCACAATCACCAGCAAGCCAAAACACTGAACCAATCTCTCTAATTCACCTTCCATCACCAAATCAAATCCAAATGCATCTTTTTCAACAATTTCCAACCCCTGAAAACCAATCAACTAAAAGCATTTACACTAGGGAGACAGAGTTAGCCTCACAACCAAGTACAGTTCAACTGTCTATAACCAAGTCTGACTCCCTTGTTCACTCAAATGAAACTAAACCAGTCTTTGAAGTCACTAACCATGAGCAACAACAACAACCACATCAAGAACTAACTGATCAAGCCATTGCATCCAGTTCAAGCTCAGCAAGTGTAGCCCCTAAAGATGTGAATGATGATGAGTCTACTGCTAAACATCAGAAAGAAGAAGAAGCCAACTATGTGAATGTAATTGCTTACAATGAAAACGATCTTAATAATGATGATATCCTAGTGAGCAAAAGTTATCTGGTTGCTAAATACAACAACCTTGTTATGAAGTAAAACTATAGAAAGCAAATAAATCAAGAGTTGAAACGGATGATTAAGGAAAAAGATGAAGAGCTGATGCAAGAAGAAGCAAGAATCAAAAGATTAAGAGAAGATGCTCAATGCAATAATGAAGTGATTGATGCTCTTCTTCAACAAGAATCTGAGCTCAAAGAATTAGAAAAGTTTGAGAGGGATGAAAATGAGAAGCTGATGCTAAAAATTGATGAAGTAACTGACTCTCTCTCAGCTTAATCAACTTTGTTGAACAAAAAAGAAGAAAAGGTTGAGGAGCTAAAAATGAAAATTTGTATGCTGGAATCAAATGTTGCCCCTGCAACAAATCAAACAAAAGAAGCTTCTAAGACCATAAAGCAAATAATTCAATATAAAAGAAAAATGAAGTACTTGGGTTTTATGAAAAAGGAATTGATTGAAATACAAGATTCACCCAAAAGGTCAAAATTTGTTGAATGTTCATTCTTAAAGCCTATGTCTCCTTCTGAAACAGGAAGTGATGATGAATGGAATGAGCTCACAAAGAATGATTCTGCCAAAGTTCAGAAAGAAGAAAAGGCTGATGACCTATTGACCACTAAAGACATACTTGAAGAAAGGCCAAAATCCTTAATGTTTATGACCCTAATAAATCATGGCTTTCCGTATGACATGGTGGAAAGAATGAGCATGAGTGAGATGAAAGATATGCTGAAAGAGTTTGAGCTGGCTAGATTCATGATTCCTAATTGTGATTATGAAGAATTCACAACATTTCAAGCCATTCAGAAAATCAAGAAAGATCTAGGTCACTGTGACACAACAAAGCTCAACAAGTATAATATGGTTTGTTGACTATAGGGTCACAACTACAAGGCATATGAGCTTAAGGGAAGAAATTTTGGCAAACTCAGGAGGATGATGGAGCATGTATTGGCTATTGAGCTTGACACATGGGCGAGATTCAGAACTAAAGCTCTAAACCCATCCTATGAGCAACAAAGCAAACTCCCTGCTAATCCTATAATTGTTAAATGTAAAGATCAAAACAAAGCAAAAGAAATAGTAATTAGAGAGACACGAGCAGTTATACCTGGAAAAGTGTGACCTTTGGGTACAACAACCAATGAGATTACAGAGCAAAAATCTACATTGATAGAGCTGTATGACCATAACACAACTCCTAATTCTGTGGAAGAAAACAAGATTATGGCCTGGAAATATGATCTAGACTAGGATTATGCAATCATTAAAAAGAACATATGGAAGAATCCAATACTTCCATGATGTAATAGCATTACTTAGTCTTCCTGAGAGAGATATTAAAGATTTGCAAAGCTTAATCATTTCTAACTATCCAATCCATCCAAGGGGAAGAGACTTTTCTTTGTCTGTGGGTAGGATGAAGACAAAATTCATAGATGATGTGCTCAAGGAGGCTAAGAGGGACGATGCTGAGCATAGAAAGAGAAATCAAGGAAAGAAAAGAACAACATCTAAGCCCTCAACTCTTGTAGATGATGAATTATTAAAGAGGGTTGGATACATCAACTGAAATTCAGCAACTATAAAAAGCTTTGAGGGAAATCAATATATATCTCCCGTAACCGAATGAGGATATGTTGAGAAAACAAAAGAGTTGGTGCTTCTAAGTAATGGTAAAGGGAAGAAAGCTGGTAAGATAAGAATTTTTGACCCAGTGGATATCAAATTGCTTCAACCAAACTATACATCATATCTACATGACAAATTCTTCCCAAAGCTAACTGATAAAAGAGCACAGAATGACCTATGTCTATATGTTCATATGATTCAAGTGATTGACAAATTGCATGCAAAGGCATATGAAAGAAGAAGACATGAAGTAGGACTGCTGAAAGGATCTACAAGTGAAGAAGATTCAGAACTGAAAATCTTAGAGGAAGATGTGCTCAAAATAGTGCACAATGAAAGTATATGGAAACATTTACTACTGAAGAAGACATTTTGAGCTTAAGTTTGAGACTCTACAAAGGATATGCAGAATGGAGATCAAGTACAAGTACAATGATCAAAAGGATGCACTTTCATACTTCAACAACAAGATGGTGTCTAGAATGAATGAGATTTCAGTTTTGAAGAGCTGATTACAAGTGTCTAAGCCTAAGGGGGAGTATTGTTAGATCTAGGAACTATAGGACTAGATCATTTTGTAAAGGTTTAGAACATTAATCAATATTTGTAATGAATAATTGTAATTCATTATTATGTCGTATGCATTATATATAGGTTAACCCATATGTGTATTGATCTGTGTATGATTGTAAGTGCAAACATAATACTTGGTCAATTATTGAAAATTGACTAAGTTTAGGAAACATCTACGGATGAACATTTTTGTTCCGTAGATATGTTTCTTGCAAAAACTATTATCCGAAGATCTTCTACGGATGAACAACCAACTCTGAAGTCAGAAGTGAAGATCCCTACTGAAGAACAAAGTACCTTCGGAAGAACAAGACTCCTTCGGAAGAACAAACATCTACAGAAGACCATATTCATGAGGTGTCCAAACACTTGTATTTAATAATACAAGTGTTACAAGTCAACAAGTCAATATGATAACTGTGCGAATCCCAAGAGATCCAGTGTTTCCTTAAAAGAAACACACGTGCCTATAAATATGGATCCTTGGTTTCACATCAAAGTGACGGCGACGATGCAAGAAGATACATGATCACAAACAACCAAACACAAAATAACACAAACACAAACCCTAACAGCTGTCACATCAACATCAATACATTCAAACTAATTTTATTTTATTCATTGTTTATTCATCTGTTATCATTAAAATGTTTTAATAAAATACATTTGAATTAAATAGTTTTGTTTGATTATTAATTGTGTTCTTTTTATTGTGTTCATCTTAATTATTAATCATTATTGTTGATATTTAATTTATTAAAAACAATTAAACAAAGTTAATATTGATTCCGTAAACATTGACTTGACTCTAGATTAACAATGATAATTCCTGATTGTGATACCTGGATTCACAATCATAAAAGGTGATTATTCATGAAAAAATCAAGTTGGGTATGATTTCTATGAAACAGTACCTAAGAATACTCAATTTTGACTATTAAAAGTCAAACTGAGAAAAAAACACTTGATTTATGATTTACAATCTGTCTATTTTAGTCAAAGTTTCTAATTCATTTGCATCTAATATAGGTTACAATGGCAAATCCAACTTGGAGTAAGCTCCATAATGTTAGTGGTTATCTCGTCCCTGATGTACCTAAGGCAAAATGACTTAAGGACATGATCAGATTCATTTCCACTACTAGAAATGCTCATGCTTTTACAGTTAGACTAATCATTTATGAGAGATTCATAAGGTCATTCTGGAGCACTACTGAGATGAGAAAGAAGGATGGTGTAAGGACTCTGTCTAGGAGAATCACTGATGATCATACTTTGGCCATTATTGAAGAAAATAAGAGACAGTGTCTACAGTTTGGTGATGATGCCAATTCTCCCTCGGAATTAGAAGATGATGAAATCATGACTATCTTTGCAAACATTGGTGATGAAGGAGGTTATGAAGGTAAGCAGATTGTGAAGGGATTAGTTGACTTACAATAGAGGTTCCTCACTCATCTCTACGAACATCGTCTGTCAATGAGGAAGACTGGATGTAATTATATACGAGTGACTACCTCTTCTGCTATATGTGCTCTGTGCATAAACCAACCATTCAATATGTCTGCTTATATATTCAATGGTGTGGTTTCCAACATCCAAGAGGGTAGAAGGCACATGTTTTTGATGTATCCAAGATTTCTACATTGCTTTATCAATGAAACATTTCCATAGATAGTGCTTGAAGGACCAGTGATGGATATTTCTCACTAGAATGCTAAGTCCTACAAATACATCAAGTATGGAGATCCCAATATGAGAATATTGAGAAAAAAGAACAAGAGGCTCTTGTTGATGAGCCTATTCAAGAAGAAGAATACGAAGCTGCTCAAGATCAACAACATGTTGTTGCGCATGTTATGGAAGCTGAAGAATGACAGAGGAAGTGTCACCACAGGTTGAGGTAGGTGGTAGTCCTCATACTAAGCCTTCAGTTCAAGAAGCGGATAGAGCCTCACCATTCACGCCTACACCAAGACCATCACTACAAAAAACTCCAATACCATCACCATAAAGAACTCCAATACCATCACCCCAAAGATCACTAATACCCTCACCACAAACACTACCAATAATCTCACGACATATATCACCAATCCATTCACCACATGTTTCACCCATTCACCCTTACCATACATCTTCCATTCCATTATCACCCTCTACTACAGAGCCTATTGAATTTGGTAACTCTACCACCTCTACAGAGAAATCCAAATCATCTTCTGATGAGGAGGATCATCAAAGTCAAATGCCTGCGAGGCAAGCAACTTCAGAAGTAGTTCCCTCTGAGAGTTTCGATGAATCAGAGGTGAATAGACCAGATGGAAAGGAAGAGATGATTACTGAGCTTCTAAAGAAGGTGGCAAAAATGGAAAATTCACTAGATGGAAGGTCTAGTATCATAAAGGACAGACTTCTTAAGCTGGATGAGAAGGAGAAGAAGTTGAAAGATTTGAAAGAAAGATATGAGGTTAAAAAATCAGAAAAGGATAAAGAAATACAAGAACTTAAGGTTGATTTGAAACATTCAAGGGATGAAGTAAGTGGTCATGTGGACACTTTAGCCATTCAAACAATAGCTGTGGAAGAGTAGGAAGATTGATTTAGGAACAATCTGACATAATCTCTGAACAACAAAGACAAATAGAATCCATGAATAAGAGAATTTTAGAGTTGGAGTTTTTTATTATGATCAAATAAGAGGTTGAGAAAGAAAAGGATGATGAAGGTGATGTGGATGAGTCTGAGGAGAAGAAAGATGATCAAAAGGAATAAGAGAGTGAAGAAAGTTCCGTAGGGGAGAGTGATGATGACTCTCCTCCTACAAAGAAGATGAGATTCGTAGAACTAGAAAAGGAAGCTGAATCAAGTAGTACAAAGACACAGGAGAAAAGCTTAGCTATGGTAGTCTATACTAGCAAAGATCATGAAGAAACACACACTGAAGAATTTGAGTTTAGTGACATGATAAAGGCTCTTGACAACTTTACTGATGAAAACTTCATTGTAGATGATGAGTTTTGGGATTTTATTAGAGATCATAGACAAGAAACTAAACCCATTGTTATTGTTCTTCACTCTCATGTCCTAATTGAGAAGGAATTGAGTCTTTGGATTGTACCTGCTATGTTACTATCTGATGAGTAAAAAGAGTTGATTAGGAAGCTATGTGAAGAACAACAACAATAAAAAGAATCAAATTTAGAGCTAAAAGAGAAAGAGGAAAGGTAGGTCCTTTGTCATGATCTAAAAGAACTAGCCAATTTGGAGCTGAAAAGGCTGAACTCATATACCAGAAAGAGGAAATATATGTCTGAAAAGGCTAAGGGCAAAAGACCAATAGAAGAAGAGCTTGTTAAGAAAAAGCAAAAAGATGATCCCTGCAGCCTTGCAACCATTGCTGAATTCTTAGATGAGTATGAAAAGGCTAAGGTACAACTGAAAAAGAAAGATGAATTTATTCATCTTGAAGAAAGAGAGATAAAGGCTGGCTCTGTGGTTGATGAACCAATAGCAAGAGAGAGCCCTGTGAAGGTTGAGACTTCAATAGATGAGATGGTGGAAAAAGCCAAAACATATGATCTAATGGTAAAAGCTATGATTCTCATCATCCATGGATATGATGCTGATTAGGTATTTGGTATGACCTATAAGGGTATGATAATAGAAGAAGAAAAGCTAAACAAGCTACTAGACCCTTCATATGAGACTTAGTATGAAAAGACTCAAGTATCCATAGCTCTAGTGATCAAATTATCATTAAAAGCCAAGGAGACTAAAGCTCCTCAATCACTGTATCCTAATCCCTACAGTATGATTGACAGGGAAATGAAGGACTATTTGTCTAAACAAGGTTTCACCAAAACAAAGTTAGGCAAAATGAAGAAAAATTCTTTAAGGACTGCAATCCTTAGGATGATAAATGAGAAGAAGGCTAAGAAATCTTGAAGAAGAAATAATCAGCAAGAAACCAAGAACCAGGATATCTGCCTAAGATATCCAGCTCACCCATACACATCATGAATTTTTGGCACCTTTTCAACAAATCCAGATTGATTTGCTGAGCCTTCCAAGTTAAAGCTTCAAAAAGGGCTCACCACTGCTGAGATGATAAAGGGTGTATCTACTCCACAGGGCAAGATTGATCAGAAGAAAATTTCCTGGAATTATGATAGTGAGAGGAATATGTTCATGATCAAAAGGATCTTAGGGTTGGTTCAAATATTCATTTAGTATCCTGCCTAGTGAGCTCCCTGTAGATTCATGATCTCATAGAACTAGCTAATTTGTAGCTTATCAATCATAAGGTTATGTTCAAGGGCTATGAGTTTGAAGACATTCTAAGGATGTTCAAAAGAATAGACAACTTGAAATCTCTCAAGGCTATCTATATAAGGAAAGGTAGGTCCTTTGTCAGCCCACTTGAGAAGAAAAAGACCAAGGCATGAGAAGAAGTGGTCTTCCCAGATCTGAAGGTGAAGCCAATCGAGTCCCTGAAATGAAAGACGGTGGAAGGTACTCACTCCTCCAAACCAATCTTAAATTTTGTATTGTGATGAAAAGAGTTATAAGTGGGTTATTGAAAGGAGGTGGACAGGCAAAGAAGGTGCCAAGATAAGACTCTTTACTGGAAATGAGGTAAGACTGCTAGATGAGTCCTATATCGACTACCTATACACTAGAAAATTCAGAGAAATAAACAACAAACTGGGAGAAGAAGACATGAACTTCTTTCTAATGTGCATAATGATTCTGAAGATGGCGTATGAAAGAATCATAGCTAAGAGAGAGCATAGGAGGAAGAAGAAGACTCCTTTACAACTTGGGAACATTATGAAGCTGGAGGTAGGAAGGATCTGTTCTAATTCATAGAGATGGGCAATCAACTGTGTCCATCTAGGAACCTATCTCATTAAGGAACTTGCCCATTGAAGCCATTCATACTATGAGCCAGATGAAGATTCATGTGCTAAATATAGAAAAGATGTTTGAAGCCAATGACTTTGTCAATATGATAAAGGCCATTTTGGATCCATCACTTGCATAACCGCCAGTTTCCTCTCCTAGTGCACAAGAACTAGCAGAATCCACATAGCCTCATCCACCATTAAACCCTTAAAGTACATAGGCTGTATAATCCTTAGGGGGTGTATTGTTGGACCCTGAAAGGATCATACATGATGATTCAAGTGGTGGATTGATGGTTGTTCTACTGAAATCCCACAAGTCCAAGAAGATATGTGGATGAAGAATCTACTTCAAGAAAAGAAGACAAGTGTTGGCTATCCGCATTTGTTTATGCGGATGACCAACATAAAAATTGTTGACAAGTGTTTTTTCATCCACATTAACAAATATGAACAACCAAACAAATGGTGACAAGGAATCATACTTCCGCATTAACTAATGCGGATGCTCAGCAATAAATGCACCAAGTGTTTGTTTATCTGCATTTATCAATGATGATGACCAAACACTAATGCAATAGAAGAAAACAAATGCTAATAAAGATTAACTCATCCGCATTATTTTATGCAGATGAACAAAGACAAATGATGATGAAGAATTTTTGTACTTAGATTAGATTATAGTACAGGGGTAATTTAGTTTTTTTTTTGTAAAGGCATCTTGTCAGGCTATAAATAGATAGATCTAAATTAGATAAATTAGGATATGGAATTGAGATTTCTCCCACCACATCAGCAAACTTATCAAGTGAAACTTGATCCAATGAGTGTGTGACATCTTTGATGTTGTCTTTAATGGGATGATTATTAACATCTAGAAATTCTTGATCACTATTTGACTGGGTAGTGAGATTGAGATTCTCACTTTGATAGAATATAGTGATTGAGTCAATGATTGTATGGCGGAATCAAACAATGAATAAACATTCATGCAAGAAATACTCATAAATGCTTGTTTGTAATGATAAAGGTGATTGATTACAATAAATGCTAGGGTTTGAGCAAAAAAAATTTTAATACACCTTGAGAGAGAAAGACACATAATATTCTAATTGTCTATCAACAGTCATGTTGGATCAAGAAGTAGGCTGGTGCAACTAAAACCAAATCACTTAGACAATTTTGGTGCTACCTAGAAAGGCTTCCGAAGCTAATTATGGAACTTCCGAAGGTTGTAGAGTTCTTTCGAAGACAAAGTGAAAGATCAACTTCCGAAGAAAAACTCTACTTCCGAAGTCAAAGAACCTACTTTCGAACATCAAGTCTAAAAAGATAAATTCAAAAGACTGCTTCCGAAGTATGAAGACAGAAGAAGCTCTCAAGCCTCGGAAGAAGTAGCCTCTTCTGAATTATAAGTGGCTTCGGATGTACTTGTTCTTCTGAAACCATTTAAGCTTTGGAAGACACTGCTATGAACCAGTGGACATAAGTATGGTCTCTGACACACTGCTGCAGACCTCTAATACTGCATGGCATGTTCTCAAAGAGCCATGTAGTTGACCTACTTTATTCCACTGTTCACCTTTTATAATAGTACAAGTTACCAACTTTAGTTGGTGACAAAAGGTAAGTCAGGGACATGTCCTGACTACCATATCTCAGATAGGACTTTATGTGAGATACATTAAACTATAGTCTTGTTGTATAGGTTTTAGTTATAGGATCCTAGCTGGTATCAAAGTATATCTGGTTATAGGTAGTATTATATATAGTTTCTCATTATAACTCATAACATACTGCTTGTAAGAGTCTTGTAACATTTGAATTGAGAAGCAATATATGCAAGTACCTTGAAAATTACTTCTTGTGTTCTTTACTACTTATTATATTCTGATCAACTCTTATTGACTCTATCTTCATCCGAGTGTTGTTCAAGTGAGTTTGAGAGAAAAACAAAGTGTTAGTGACATAAACCGATCCTGCTATTGGTATCAAAGCTCTTTAGGCTCTTGATTGTGAGATCTTACCATCCAAATGAACCTGTTTTTCACTCCTCCATACAACTCACTCAAAATGGCCCTTAACAAATCCGTAGTATAGATGTGACCAAAGCTCCTATCATTACTCCTGAAAACTTCAGGTCTTGGAGCAGAAGAATGGAAGGCTTCATAAGAAACCAAGACGTAAATATGTGGAACTCCATTGTCAACGGCCCGTACAAACCCAAGGTGGCTTCACCAAGAGGAAACGGTGCCATGATAGAAAAAGCTATTGAAGATTATTCTGACGAGGACCAAAAGAAGATAGCCATCGACAGCAATGCTATGACCATTCTTATGACTGCAATACCCAACTCCATCATGGTGGGGTTTGAGCATTGTAAGTCTACCAAAGAATTGTTTGATGCTCTTGCTCTGATGTATTCAAGCTCCAACGACTCCCAGAAGGACTCATTGAAGCAGCAGTTCGAGAACTTCACTTATATTGATGGAGAGACCCTCAACTAGCAGTATTTCAGGTACATGGATCTTATTTCTTCTCTTCAGTATGTGAAGATCACTCCCAAACTTAGAGATTCCACTAGAAAGTTCATGAGTGCTCATCCAAATGAGTGGACATTCTACTGTGTCTCTATCAAGAGGACAGAGAACTTGAACACTCTTACTATGACTGAACTCTATGGCATCCTTGATGGATATCGCCTAGAAATGGAGAGTAAGAAGGGCCACCAAACAAGCAGACCTCTGAGCCCTCCTGCTAGCAATGCTTTAATGGTTGCTCAAGGCTCAATAACCCCACAACCTCAGCACTACCTGACTTACCACCAGTAACCATCTTGCTCTTCTGGACCATACATCACTTTCCCTAAGACTCCAAGGTCTCAACAGGCTCAGCACATTTCTTCTCAGGACAGTTGTGCCTTTGTCTCAGGAAATGGACACTCTGATGATCCCCAATACTGTTTTGATGATCTAGAGTGTTTTAGTCCAGACGATATAGAGTACGTGGACATTGTGTAACAAATTGCTCTTTTAACCTACAGAGCGTAGAAGTTCTTTAAGAGAACTGGAAGGCATTTCCCTCAAAACCCAACTACCATCAATTTTGGGTTTGACAAGACCAAGGCAAAATGTTACAACTGTAACCTACTTGGTCACTTTGCAAGGGAATCCACGGCTCCCAAGACCAATCTAGGAACCCCACAGGCCTCCACATATCCCTCAACCTCAAAGCCCACTAGAAAGTCAATTGAAACAGATACAATGGCTCAAGAAGTTGACTGGAGCTTCATGGTAGAGGATGTGACTCTTACTCAAGCTCTCATGGCCGGAACATATGACAACCAGGTATATGAACATTTTTGTACTCCTGCCTGTATAACTAAGGTTAAATTATATCAGGATTACAATATGGAAATTAGATCTGATATTGATTCTTTGAACATTTTAAAATCTGATTTTAAAAGGGCTGAATCTGACTACCAAAAGAAAATTGAAGAGTTAGAGAAAACTATGTCCCTATTAAAACATGAACACACCAACTACAAGACTCAAATAAAAGATCTGATATCCAAATTGTTTTTGGCTCAAGGCTAACTTGTCACTGCTGAGGCTCAAGCCAGGAAGCATGCTATTTTTTAGTAGAACTTCCAAGTTATTCTTGCATCATCCTCCCACTCCAAACTCTATTATCAGAACAAAGGAGGGTCGGGAACCAATAAAATTGCTCCACCACACTCTTATGAGTCTATCAGACAACCTAGATGTGGTACCGAGGAGCAAGGGTGTTGGACCAAAAGAACCAATGAGCCAGATCAGAAAAACCTTTAAGTTCCACAGACATCATAACAACTGAAGAAGTCTACATCAGCAGAAGACAAAGTCTGAAGACAAAGTCTGAAGACAGTCTGAAGACAATCTGAAGACAAAGTCTGAAGACAAAAGTCTGAAGACAAAGTCTGAAGACAAAAGTCTGAAGACAAAAGCTGAAGACAAACTCTAAAGACAAAGTCTGAAGACAAAGTCTGAAGACAAAGTCTAAAGACAAAAGTCTGAAGACAAAAGCTGAAGACAAA
>BJCM01240305.1:0-23446 GCA_018326385.1 Flaveria bidentis | reverse complement strand
TTAGAATAAAATTTATATTTTTTATTACAAACATTACACAAAATCAATAAAAATAAATAAGTAGTTAACATAAATACCAAAAAATACTTGATATAATAGTCATAAAAATAACTGACACAATAATTAAGAATATAAACGAACACCTTAACGAACATAAACGAACACATTATCGAATGTTCACGAACGAACATTAACGAACATATTATCGAACGTTCACGAACATAAATGAACGAACGCGACTTGTGTTCATGTTCGTTCGTTTAATAAACGAACGGAATTTTCTTGTTTATGTTCGGTTCTTTACTAAACGAACGAACATAAACGAACTTCCCGCCGAAAGGTTCACGAACTGTTCGCTGAACGTTCAGTTCGTTTGCAACCCTACCTAATACCTTTACAATTTAACTCCTATATTTTTTTTACTTTCAACTTTGCTTCCCTACATTTTTCATCTTTTACATTTTTTTTGTTTTACACTTTTACGTATCGGTTTATTTTTTACGAGTTAACACGTCATAATGTGCACGTGTGGTTCAACGTTTTACGCCTATATTTTTTCCAATTAATAGCCAAGTCATTACGCGTGGGTCTTGGATTAACTTAGTTATATATTGTTTTTAATGTTTTATGTTTCACGTGCGGGTTCAACATTTTTACGACTACTTTCCGTTCGGTTTTTATTTTTCTCATTTTTATTGATTTTTAAAACAAGTTTTCTGGTATTGATGATCGCTGCTAGTGGTGTGAAATTGATGAGATTTGATACAGTACTACGCCCTCCGCCGCAACGCGGAGGGCTTAATACAAACTATAAAACAAAATTACATTTCTTATTCATTGTTGTTTTCAACCCAAAAGCAATTTATGTTCGTTAACTTTCTTGACTTAACTAGTTTAAATGTTTTCTACATTAACCTAATTGTATCGCTACTTAATGCACAAGCTAATTGTATCGAAATGCGCAAGCTTATCGTTTCAGTAGTCATAAGTCATAACCTAATTGTATCGCTACTTAATGTCATGAGGTTTTACTATTGCAAACAGCACACCAACAAACTAGTAATAATCATAAAATCTTATCAAACAATTCATGTTATCCTCCACTTATGTTGTCGCATGTCTTTTTATGAAATGAAATGTCATGTAATTAAGTATATCTAAAATAGGAAAAGAAGTACATAATTTACAAACATACAATAATTCTCTTTAAGAGAACCAATACACACTCGTATACTATTTTGTTTCTAAAATATATATTATTATAATCATGCAACTCATACAGTCACAACCTTTATAAATATACATTATTATTTATTATGAATTAGGTTAGTCACCGTGTAGTACACGAATTGAATAAAAAAAATATTAAATTATTATTAATATAAACTTATTCATTATAAGATAGTAATCAAGTTTTAAAATTGTTCTAATCAGATCACTTATAATTTTTTTTGTTTTAATCAGGGCACTTACAATTTTTTTTTGTCTCAATCAAGTCACTTACAATTTTTTTTTGTCTTAATCAGGTCACTAAAGTTTCAAAATTATTCTAATTAAAACACTCATAAATTAAAAAAAAATTAAATCAACTAAAATATTAACAATATTTATAAAGATTCAAATCATTTAAAATTTTTTGATTTTTTTAAAAAAATTTAAAAAATATGAGTGAGCTAATTGTAACACTCTTAAAACTTTAATGACCTGATTGAAATAAATAAAAATATCAGTAACCTGATTGGAACAAATAAAAATACGAGTGACCTAATTGGGACACTTTTATAACTTGATTACTATTCTATAAGTTTTCTCTTTTATAAAAAATTAAATAAGAGAAAGAAACATAGCAATTAATAATATTTATTTTTAGTAAAAGAAAAAATTTGTATGAGTATTTAAATTACTATAATACCCTTTTGAAGGTAAATTTGATTTGTGAATGTTTAAAAAAATAACAAATGACAAAAACATGGGTTAAAAGAAGGATAAGTGGCAAAAGAAATATTACTTTACTAAAAGTTATAGATTATAGTTTGTAATAAAAATGAAATGTTATAGTACAATATTTTAATATAAGATATGTATAAAATTATATATACGTACTTGTTCAGAAGATAAAATAATTATACTATTTTTAACTCTCTTATCTAAATAATTTCATTTTTAAATATTTGTTTTAAGATTTTCTTATAAAAATTCATTGTTTATAAAAATCGTATTTATTAAAAACTCAAGTTTCTAATTGTTCTGGTTGTTTTATTAAAACTACTTTTTGAAAATTTTATATTTTTTATAATTATTTTAAAAAAGGACCGATTTAAAATATTTCATTTCAAAAGGTTCAATGTTTTTTATAAAATATATAAATTTTAATTTCTCAATAAAAATTATTTTTAAAAACATAGTTTGATTTAAAAAAAAATATAGATGAGAGAGAAAAATGTATCAATTGACCAAATTAATTTTTATGAAGATAGAGAAATTATTTGAGTGTTTAAATTAATTTAATATACTTTTGGAGGGAAACTAAAGTGACGATGTTTAAAAAAAATAATAAGTGTCAAAATGATAATTTAAAAAGATAACAAGTGACAAAAAAACCTTTTTTTATTAATATCTATAGATTAAAGTTCAGTGAGGTTTTCACCCTCAAAACCTATAATTACTACACTTTAACCTCTTAAGACTTGTTAAAAACTATATAAAATATCACTTTGATCCATTTAAATTTCTAAAGTATTAGATTTACGTCTATATAATTTTATTTAAAAACTAATTTGTTATGTTTGTATATTTATATACGTGTCAGGATAAATTTGAGACCGTCTACATTTAAATATAAATTTAAACAAGTCAGATAAAATATAAAACGTTTTATTTTTTTATATACATTTTGAGATTGTCTGCGTTTCGACATTCATCCAAGTTTTCACATAAAGTTTGTTTAGAGATGAGTTGGGTCTAGTTTATAATGTTTTCGTGTTTATTTTTATGTAAGTTTTGGGTTTGTCTACGTTTCAACATATATGTGTTTTCCTTCGACGATAAAAATCCAAAGTCTCTCTAGATTTTGATGCAAATTTAGTCCAGAAAGAAAGTGGTGTGATTGTAATCTATATTTTATCACGCTTGCATACGACATCTCTGCAATTGTTGTTTTATTTACATGTTAAGTCCCTTTACGTTTTGACATAAATTTAGTTCAGAAATAAGACGGTCGATTGTAATCAATACATTATCGCGTTACTTGGACGTTGCCGTAAGTTTGAAACACGCGAGGGGTAAAAAACATTCACTAAGCAAACGCTCACTTGGGTCTTGGGAGGTGAAATATTTACTTGGGTTTACATTTCATTACCTACAGAAATATAATTTTACTTAAAAATTATACTAGTTTTTCAATTCTATTCCATTAAATTCCATTCTTTCAAACAAACGCTCTCTAATTGTTTTTAAAACAACAAATACCACTAAAACGTGAAATACAAAAAGCAATGGCTTAAATACAGACATGCTTTACACGACTACCAACAGACAATTCACTTGCCTCTTCCTTAAGCAAACCTTTTACGCCCTTCAAAAACTACACACACACACTCCATCTCAGTTTACGCATCTTCCCACGCGTTAGCCTCCGATTTCATCAAATCTATGTCATCGAACCCTAATCGTCCAAAAATTCCGATTAACCGGAGATTCAAACCACCTCATCGGTCACCGTCGATTCACAAACTTCACCGTCAAGTTGTTGTTCAACGATCGTCGAACAAACAGTCGAAATTCATCAAAAGATGCAAATCCGAGCCTACTTTGTTGACCATCGCCGGTGCCGGAGAAGATCATCGGTGTATCAGTATGACTGCACCAGGTGACAGTTGCTTGCTGTTTCGAAGTCGGATTTCGACGGATGTGTTCTCGTCGTCACCGGAGTTGTTGCCTAATTCGCCGGAAAAAGCTGAGGTACGTGAAATTGAATTTGTGAATTTCAATTGTGTGACGAAATCATGAAATGCATGTTTGAATAGTTTCGTAGATGATACATCACGCCTTGATCGTTATAACAAACTTATAAATTTAGTTTGATCGTTGTTTACTTGTTTTGATCGACGAATGAACAGTATACAAATTGATATTGATTGATGATAGTCATACAGATTGTGTATTTGCACACACGATCTTCAATCGCCTGTGTTCTCTGTGTTGATGGAAACGACACCGTTCTGGGAAACATCTTTTGTGTTTATTTTCTTTGAAATTGATGATATAATATAATGGAATTAAAGTTAGTGGCTTTTGGTGAAGATGCATACATCATAAAACGCAATAAGACGGGATGAATAGTTAATACCTATTTATATGTATTTCTTTCTGCCGACCAAAATGCGACTTATTTGTTGGTCATCTCTCTGACTTAATACATAAATAACTTAAAATAACTTAATACATAACATATTTTAGTTATTTTTTTATATTAATCCGTGTGTCAAAATCATCATGTTACAGTTTACACACAATGAAACAGTAAATTATTTTCTTTTCACAATGTAGAATTTCTTAGCTTAATTTTGCTTTGGATAAGGTTTAAACTCGTAACCTTTTAGTTGCCGGACCCCTCGTACCACTATACCCAAAACTCCAACCTCTAATATTGAAATTTTGTTAAATACAATGAAGAGAAAAAAATCACTTGTTCCTACGTACAATGACAAAATAAGTTTTATTATTGTATAGTGAAGTGATATACCCTTGAATAGGGTCCTAAATACCTTTGGCTAAATGTTTGTATAAGCATTTGTTTTACATGTTTCTAGTATTGCAATCACAGGGCTACAACAAAGAAGCAAAAGTTGTGATCAAGGTAATAGTCGAGGGAAGCGTTGGACCAATCCGAGCTTTGGTAAAGTTGGGTTCAAGCGTTGACGACACAATAAAGCTTGTTATGAACAAATACAACTCCGAAAAGAGGTCTCCTCGACTCAATCAAGATGACATGACTTCCTTTGAGTTGCATCAATCATATTTTAGTCTTCAATGTAAGTCTATCTTACTTCAAATAAAGTCTGAGTAGTATAACCTGTTAATGCTAGAGGTACATAAGCTAGGTTAGATGGTTGAATTGTTCAGCCTGAACATGATGTATATTTTTATTCATGTTATAAATATACATCTAACCCGTGCACTTAAAATCTTGTAAGTCAAACACGATATGTTTAACCTGTATATGCTAGAGGTATTGATTGTGACAGGCTAGCTAGTTGAATTGTTCAACCCAAACATGACACATTTTCATTCATATGAGAAATATCAACCTAACAAGCACACTTAAAATCTTGTAAGTCAAATATGACCCGTTTAACCTATTAATCTAGCGTGTTAAATGGTTTCACAAGTGGTAATCATGTTATAAATGTGTTAATCAGGTTGGTGGGTTGTAAAAATTGGACTAAGCGGGCAAGTCATTTTGTTTAAATATACAAGTTGGTTGGTTGACTTGTAAAAATTTGACTAAGCGGGCAAGTCAACCGAACATGACATTTTTATTAAACGAGCTAGACGTGACAACACAAAACTTGCTTTTTTCCATTCTGTGTTCGGATTACGTACGAGAAAATAAACTTTTATTTGTATATATGCTTTAATTATTGTATTTTATTTAATTTTTTTTTTTTGTCATAGGTTTGGATAAATCAAATATGATTGGAGAGATTGGAAGTAGAAGTTTTTATATGCGTAAATGTGTGAACAACGGAGATATGTGTTCAAGAACCTCCATTGGTTCAGAGATTATTGTGGCTGATGCAGACGAAGCTCCATTTTCAATTTTGAATATTTTCTTCCCATGTTTTATACATGAGGGACTAAAGAAAATGTTAAAAAGAACGACTAACATTAGGAGGTTCTTGGGTTGTTTTGGTGGGTGATTTTGAACTCATACCTCAAACAATCACTTGGACAGACAGTTATATGTACATAACTGATATACGAGTATAGTATATAGATATCGTCATATATACAAAATTGATGAAATATGAATATTGTACACTGCAAGTGGAATTTGTAACAGTTTCTTACACTTTAGTCCCGATACGAGATTTGTACATGTACTTATTTGAGTAAACAAATCACTCCTTTCGGCTAACATAACGACTCACATGAACACACTTTTTGAAGAATGGGTCGTGATTGGCATTTGTAATTTTTTACATCGAATTATTGATATATGTTAACCATCACTTGTATCTTCTATTAGAGAGAGCATTACGCTATAAATTTATTTTTTTTTCGTTTATTAAGTAATAGAATATTTTACACATAGTTCACGAACATTTAACCAATCATATAGTTCACGAACATTTAACCAATCACATAGTTCACGAACATTTAACCAATCAGTTTCATGACACATAAGCTGCATAACTCACAAACACATTGTTGATGGACATGCTATTTTAAAATCAACCTTTTTAGATACAAATTTACACATAATCATCTTAAATAAATATAAATTTAAACAATTTCTAGAATAATCATATACATAAGCATAAGAAACATAAATAAACTAACATGAACACACTTAGATAAATGAACATTTTACCAAACGTTGATGAATATAACTGAACATAAATAAACACAAAACTAACAAATCTAAAACAATATATTATCCATAAGCGCATGTAAATTAATGGTTTAAATATATATTTCTCATCCAAAAATATGATTATATCCAATATCTATAATGATTCATTAATAAATCAACCATAATGACTCGTTCAGAAAACCATAGAAAAAATACGTACATGAAATTTTGCTTCAATACATAAATGACACAACACATAAACAAACAAATGTAAACAACGAATATAAACTAACGGACATAAACCAACGTCCACGAATGTAAATGAACGAATAAAACTTATGTTAACGTTCGTTTCGTTTAATCAAACGAACAAAGGTTTTTTATTCGTGTCGTTCATTTAATTAGATAAACGCATACTCCGCCAAGATATTGATGAACAGTTGATAAACAATCTGTTTAGTCACGATGGGTGTTGGACTAGATATGAAACATGTTTTATTTTATGCCCGATAGTTATACAACTACTAAAAAAGGACCCGACCCGACGCGACCCATATTTTGCTTGCAATACAGAATGCGCCCCTTTTAACATAAATGTTGGTCTCCTGTGTTGTAGTCTGCAACAATGGCGCTCAATTCCATCACTTGTTCCTCATATTTACACCCATCTCCGTCTTCTCTCAGGTCACCCATCCAATCAACATTTAATCCATTCAATTTACTTCACAAATAATGGTTTTCAATTAACCGTTTCGTGTTCTTTAACCGACAGTTGCGGGGACAAGGTGTTCGTGGGATTAAAGCTTCAATCTCCTAGTCAGATTTCTCATCAAATTGATTCCATAATCTATATCTTTTTCTGTTAATCTTGTTTTCTTAATGTTTCTTTTTTTTATTTCGAGCAGATTTATATGGGATTGCGAGACCTAATTTGAGCGCTGAATTGTACAAGAAAATTCATAAAAGTATAGAGCCCAGGTATGTATTTTGTAAACGAAAGTGGCGATTTGTGTTTTGATGTTGTGACATATGAATCTATGTTTCATTTAAGTGTTTCTATCAATCAATCTATTGTTTGATATTATATCAAACTTTGTACTGTATTGGCTCCAAATGTTGAGGTTGACATTTGATTTGTATGTCAAAACAAATGATTTTCAGAATTTCAGGATTAGAATTAACATCAAGAATCAAACTTTGGTTCTTTTTTGTGAATTCTAATTCTTGATTTGAGTTCCTTTTGTATGATTGTTGGAGTTGGGTCTGATTAAGCTGTTTTAGAATGCATCTATTTGATCATCGTTATTGGCTGATCTGCTCGTACTCGTGGTTATTTAATATCAGTATCATTATGAACATTTGTGAACAGCTGTGTTACATCTACAATAAACCTTAATTTTTTCAGAAGTGGCATTAAGCCAGCACGAGGGCGTATTACAATGATGCCAATAGGGACACCGAGAGTACCTTATAGGGTTCCCGGTGAAGGAACCTGGCAGTGGGTTGATCTGTGGAATGCTCTCGTAAGTTTCTTTTTTTATTTATTTATTTGCTACGATTAATTAGATGTATGATGTTTTGATTCTTGAAGTCTGCATAAATTGGCTGATATTTACATCTTATGTACACTTGATGTTGGTGTAGTATCGTGAACGTGTTATCTTTATTGGGCAAAACATAGATGAAGAGTTCAGTAATCAAATATTGGCAACAATGTTGTACCTAGACAGTGTTGACAATTCCAAAAGAATGTATATGTACATTAATGGCCCTGGTGGAGATGTGAGTTCTTTCTTATCAGATTTCCTTTGAAAAGTATATAAAATTCTTTTTCAGGTTTAATATGTTCTTTTTGCAGCTTACGCCAAGCATGGCCATTTATGACACAATGCAAAGCTTGCAAAGTCCAATCGGCACCCATTGTGTGGGTTATGCGTATAATCTGGCTGGCTTTCTTCTTGCAGCTGGAGAAAAGGTAAATTTTGTTTTCATGTTCAAGAACGCGACATTTGGCATAGAGATGGGTAGTACTATAAATCAATAAGGCCAATTGGCGATGCATCTTTTATCTATCTTTATAATCATCTTGAAATTGTACAGGGTCATCGATTCGCAATGCCTCTTTCAAGAATTGCTTTAGAGTCGCCAGCTGGAGCTGCTCGGGGTCAGGTTGGAACATATCATCTTGTCAAGAAAGTGTTACAGTTAATACATAACTTATGTCCATTTTTCTAATTTTCCTATTCAACAAGTACAGGCTGATGATATTCAAAATGAGGCGAACGAGCTTTTAAGAATCAGAGATTATCTTTTTAAGGAGTTGGCTCAAAAGACAGGTCAACCCGTTGAGCAGGTACGCCGTAGAATTCTTTCTCTAAACCATTATTAGTAAGTTTTGAAACGATATCGATTAATCTGAAATCGTCAACTGTAGTCAAATGTCTGGTAGGATATAGGGTGTGAAGTTGTTTCTGACATTTGAAATTGTGATAATGTTTTACTGATCATATGATTATTCAACTACAATGCTAAAAATGACAACAGAACAACATTTTTATATATAACATTGAATTTATTACTAAAGATAATAACATTTTTGTTTTTAAATTTTTGAAAGTTATCATGTATAAGGTAAAAGAGCGTTAGTAAATAAGTACATTTAGTTTTCCCTCTGATACAATGGTCATTGTAGCCAATATGATCCGTGATTACTTATTTGAACCCTACATAATCCGAACAAAAATCACTATATCCAAACACTAAAAACTAATTATTACGACTTCAAGTCACAACAATTACATGATTCATGTTTCACATCCAAACTCCCCCTTATATAAGGTATTGGATATCTTTAGCTGGACCTTATATCACTAACCTTAATGTGCAGGTTCACAAGGATTTAAGTCGGATTAAAAGGTTCAATGCTCAGGAAGCTTTGGATTACGGACTCATTGACCGAATTGTTAGACCTCCGCGTATAAAAGCCGATGCACCACGAAAAGAAGCCGGTACAGGTCTTGGTTAATATACTTGTCAATGTTTACATCTATTGTGCTTTGTAGTACTTTTGGATTTATTATTTGCCAACACAAAAATTATTTGTAACTGTCAACTTTATTTGAGCATAAACAGAACATGAAGTTCGTTTGTTGAATATTTAGTACAACAAACAACCGAATTAACGATGAAAGATTACAGGAAAAGGAACATCACTGAGTGCCAAACGTTTAATCCCGTTAGCATCTACATATATTCCAACATCCCTGCATATAACCTTACAGTAGTTGCAGACAGTAGGGCAGAAAACGAGTTTATAACCGCCATCCATTTTCTCGATTTTAAACCAGTTATCAATCGTCTCCCTTCCCGGGTTTCCTTCTACACCACCTACAGTCACAAAATATTGTGTCATAGCTTCATCATATTTCAGCTTCCATATATTCGACTCGTTACAACTCGTAGGACCCAGGAACTTGATGTTAACATCAGTGGAAGGGCGGATCACTCGTTCCTTGGGGTTGACCGGGCTGAAAGTCAACAGGTGACCGTTCTCGTGTGTTTGGAGTTGGGTCACTCCAAGTGGGCAAGTTTTGTTTGGGCTGGTTGGGCCCAGTGCAACTCCACCATCACTGCCGCCTCTAGCCGCTGGCATAATGTAGTAGTTGATCCCTGACCGGAGGCTTTTTCCGGTGACATCGAGCACGGGATCAGGAGCTGAATCGGCTGACAGAACAGAGAGGATGTGTGAAAGTGAGAGCAAGATGAGTAGCTTCATTTGTAATGGTTTGGGAGTATTACATGAGAAGTTGCTATTTATAGATGGTGGGGACTGGGAAGCATATTAAAGCTTGCTAATTTTAGATCACAAGCAACTGATTTATGATTTGGATGTGGGTTTTGATAGGTGATAGAATGCGTTGCGATTCAGTAAATTCGCAAAGGAGTTTAATTACACGTTGTGAGTTAGTTGATTACATATACCTGAACCTTTTTATCTAAATTAAAATATTAATATGTTATATAATCTTACAGAACACAGTAAATAGTACGTTAAAGTTGTTAGAAATTTGAAGTTACTAAAACTATAGAACGTTTAGAAGTATACTCGAGCATTTGAAAACTGAAGTTGGGTTTTTAGATGATTTTTAATATCGAGCTTTCTACTGAAGTTGAGTTTCCCTTGGAATGGTGGGCATCCCGGGTCACCAGCGTTGTTTGTGTTCGTGGTCGTGAATGATCTTTCGCTAATGGGTTTATCCGGATGACTGAGTTTAAAAATTATTCGTTCGTCGTTAAAAAAAGGTAATAAGTAAAAATACCCGATGGCTACGGGGCTGACTATTTGAAAAATTGAAAGTCAATGGTCAAAGCCACTTTATTAATTGCCAGCAAGATTTGTAGTCTGGTGAGTAACGAATGGATCTTATTCAAGGCTGCTAGTCTTTCCACATTAAAATAAACAAGTGGTGTACTCCATTTCCAACGTTAATTAATATTCTAAGTTATCTTTTTTCTACCACATTTACTATATATTAAAAACCATATAGAAAACCATTTAAGCTTAACATACAATGTACATATGTTTCTTTTTCTCTCTTTGCACTATAAATTTTTATTACGAATCACAGCTAACATATTATTTTATGGATTTTCACTCACATATGTGAATAAATGCTATTATTTGTATATACTTAACCTTTATTTTTATATCACTTATATTATCACCAATGATGTATAATGCATTAACATTCTTTGTCTTGATTTTTTTCACTTTGTGACATAGAAACTATGATCATTCTTCAAGGTTATACATTAGCATCTATTTTCTAACATACTGTTATGATTTCATAGTTTTCATATAAAATGTTCTTCCCAATACAATCACATTCTAACTTGTATCATACATTATTCGAACATCAATCAAACAACAAGACGGACCGATGAAATCACGTGTAGAACTCGATGCTCAAAGGATCGCCACCGAGGACCAAACGCTTGACGCCATAACCGTCTATAGTCGTGCCAACATCCCTACACATAACCTTACAGTAGCTGCATACACTCGGACAAAAAACAAACTTATAACCATCCTTAGTTTTCTCAACCTTAAACCAGTTATCCACTGTTTCGGGTCCCGGGTTTCCCTCAACACCTCCCACCATCACAGCATACTGTTTCATAGCCTCATCATATTCCAACTTCCACACATTCGACGCGTGACAAATGGTCGAGCCCGAGAACTTTACGTTAAGATCCATTGAGAGGCGGATCACGCCTCTCTTTGGGTTAACTGGAGTGATGGTAAACGGGCGGCCATACTCGTCGGTTTGGAATTCTATAACGCCAGCTGGACAAGAGTTGTTGCCCACTGTTGTCAGGGCGATGCTGCCGCTAAAGCCATCTATAGATGCTGGTACCGCGTAGTATTCGACCCCAACGCGAAGGATTTTACCGTAGACATCGAGTACGGGGGCGGGTGTTGAATTGGCGTTGAAGGTGTTAAGGATGAATGCAAGTGAGATCAACAAGATGGTTGTTTTCATGGTTGAAGAAGTATGGGGAGGGTTGAATTGCTATTTTTTATTTATAGATGGTGAGGAAGAAAATAACAGGCTATAAGGATTAGATTCCCACCGGGTTCATTTGTTTTTTTATGGGTGAGAATAACTGATTTAAACAAACCATTATCAAGTTAACCGATTTAACTGAATCAAATTAATTGAACCGAACAATTAGCTGATGGTTCGGTTAAGACGTTAGCGATTAACCGCACATTACGGTTCGGTTTCAGTTTTGATGTACAAATTAACCGCATTAACTAAATTATGCCGAAACACAAACTTTTTCTTTAGATAATAAAAATATAGCTCTTATAATATTAACATATTGATCAAAATAAATTATAATCTATAAACACCAAATAATACGTAAATAATACATATAGGTATGTAATAGGGTATTGACGGGTCCACCCCTAGTTTTTTAGCATAACTTCTTAATAGACACCTTGTTAGTGTAAATTGTAATTTACTTGGTAATAGGGTATTGACGGGTCCACCCCCTAAACTAATGGGTTTTAGGAAACTGCTTAATTCAGGTATAGGTTTTAATGTCTAGTTACTAAAGTGAGTCAATAAAGCAAAACCTGATTTTAATAATTCAAACAATGCCGTAATAATGTATACTACAAGTTTGACCAATAATATTTTTAAATTTCACAGAATTAGTGTTGTATTGTTTTTTCTAAATTTTAAAATATGTCTACGAGTAGTCTTATTTATATATATTCTTTTCGTATAATATCTTTTTGGTGATGAACATTATCATCCTAGAAGATCAAGATCATAAGATCATTTCAAGATTGGAACATCCTAGTTAAATGCAGTAGTCTTTTTCATGTGTTACATTTCATATTAAAAACTAAGTGAACCGAAAATCCATTAAAATCAAACTTTAAACAAGAGGGAAAAAATGTAGTATGATTTTGTCAAATAATTTCATGTAATGTACTCTAGTCGATTTATAGTTTTTGGATATGTTAAAATAAGCCAAGCTAGATTGGAACTCATCGAGATCCTTTATTCCAACGATCAAGACCAGTATCATTAACATCATTGTAAAGATCTTATGTAAGATCGATATGTTTTCAGTTACAACCTTAATTTTTTTTGTAATTAAGATTAATATCTTAACAACCTTAATTCTTGTTTTTTTATCTAACTAGAGATCTAAAAACTAAAAATGCAATACAAACTTTTAAAATTTAGGAATAAGAATACAACACATATAATCCCCTTTTTTTAGTGTCAAATCATTATAATTTTTTTATTTGCAAGTGAGGTAGGGAGACACCCATTAAACTCATGCCCCTTGAACTCTCTCCGTTGGATTGGAGGCAACATCATCCACTATAGCAAATAACTCAAAAGTCAAAACTCACTTTTTAGTCATGTCTGCAAAGTCAAATCCTAGTAACGTTAAGAAAATTAAATTAATTATTTCTTTCAAAAATGTGAAACACTAATGAAAGCTTTTTATAAAAGAAACTTAGATGATTACAAAACAAAAACAAAGAACCCGAAGAGTTAAAGAATCGCAAACGCTAACACAATGATAATAGAGATTAAATTACTCAACCATAACATATATATATAAACCCGAATAGCAGCTAATGGTGGCTAGAGTTAAAGAATCGCAAACGCTAACATGCACAATGATGATCAAGAGTTTCACCGAACGATCTAGAATGAAAATTTAGGGTTCTTACCCAGATTCAATGAACAACTTATGTAATCTACAAAGATATTTTCAATCTCCTAATACGACAGTTTAAGCACTTTTTTGTTCAAAGTGGCCCTTTCATTCGAAACAAAAGATAAAGCTTTTAAAATTTCGTTTTGCAACAAAACTCGTTTGAATCAAAACATAATGATTTGTAAAATACTAAAGTGTTTTGAAATTTTGTTTTTAAGTTTGTAGAAAAATTGCTTATAAAATTAAATTAAAACAACTTTTAATACTAAATTACAATGATTAAAAAAAAGAAAATGAGTAATTTACAATTCTCTTACAACAAATACAAGACCAAGCTGAAGAACATAAAGGTTGTGTCACAGAATTAGTGTTTCATCACGGGTCTTTTAAAATATATTTCAAATCTTTCAAAAAAACTTTTTTTCCAATGCTACAACATCTAAAGTTGTTCGTATGTTGGCACAGACGCGAGCACATGAAATTATACCTTGAATCCAAGGAAGATGAAGACTGAATAAAAGAACTTTGTTGTGTGTTTAAAATATTGCTTTGAATTGTAGCGTTTCTTTCAACAAATGAACACCTTATTATTAATTGAAACCAAGTTGAAATATCTTATGAATTAAAACAAAAATTCTATTATATTGTAACGTCTTTAATTCAATTTATTCTGTTTAATTGAATATAACTTAAAACTTTGATTTTCCCGTTACATGCAACTCATTATTTGTACCTATTATTACACGTTCAAGTGGGTTTTGGTTCACCGTGTGATCAAAGTGGTTTATGATAAAATTGACTATTTGTCCCTCTTTTATAGGTGTTCTAGAAATGTCTGCGATCGAGTAAATAGCTCTACGAATGGATGGATTGGATCGACTTATGCACAGTTCTGATACCTCTAGACCCTCTTGTAGTCTTGTGAACTTGTGATTAGGCTACTAGCCATTGAACCGCATGCTCTAGAACCACAATTCAAATCATCTTCTAATCTTGAGCTAAAAACGCTTCAAATACCCATTAGAGTATCAATATCTTATATCTTTGTGGGATGTTTGTCAGCATTTAAATCAACCACTTAATGGTTCAAATGTCTGAATAGTTTAATATTTAATGATTCGGACTATTTGTTTCGCGAGCAAATATTTTGCCTCTGAATGGTCAAACAATATACTAATGTTAAATGGTTAAGACCTCTTATCTGAATTGGTTAAAAATTTGCTTTTGAATAGTTAAACGATATACTAACTCTTAATGTTTCAGACTCATTAATAGTTTAGCAGATAATGGTTCAGACCTGTTATTAGTTCGACACTTAATCATTAAAAAATTGTCATACAGTCTTTTAGTTTTGTTTGTATAAGTACAGTTCGTTATGAAGCTCACACATAATAGAAAAAACACTATATCCAATAATTATAATTGTAGCAATCACAAAAACAAATAACTATTAGTATCTAATATTATGAAGAAAAAAAATCACCACTTTTTCACCCATACTTCCAATTTATCCAACACCCATTTCTTCTTAAATTATGAATGAAGTCAAACATTTAGGTACCAAATGAGTAAAAGGCATAAACCAATTTTATAAAAGAAACTCACATAAGATATGAACTCCAAATATATTAAACACACAAAACAAACTGATATCCTACTCAACTCACCTAAATAACTACAACTGTAACTCAACATCCACATCCAAACAAAACAAAACAAAACCCAAAGACCATATGGACTATGCAAGTCAGCTTTACCAAACTACCCTCATAACTTCCTTAAACTAACCATGAAGACTCACATTGATGTCAGTTGACTGTTTCCTTGACTCAGGGGCATTATAGGCAGACCAGCTATCCCCTCGGAAAGACGGTGATGAAGCGTCTGGCTTCACGCTAGCGGGAGATGGCTCCTCCGCCTCAGCAGCTGGTGTCGGGATTGCAGCAGCAGCAGCAGCAGCAGGTGGTGGTGCAGTAGGTGTTACGGTCTCGGGTTGTGATTTCTTGGGCGTCTTCTGTTCGTGCTGGTTACCAGCCAAAAAACTTCCAACCACAATCTGCACAAGATTTATTATGACTATATTTATTCATATATACTCTTACAAACTTTCAAAATATCATATAAATTCTAAACTGGATTTAAAATATCATATATACCATCAGAAAACTTCCCAAATATCATATATTCCCGTAAAAATATTCTAAAGATCATATTTATAAAAGACTGTCTATGATTGTAAAAATATGATAAAAACAAACAATAGAAAGTACCTGCACGGGGCTAGCGGCTACTAGGAGGCCGGCAACACCACCTCCAACCACACGCCCGTCGGGGCTAGCCAAAGAAACACTCATTCCACCAGATCGGTTTCTTATTCCTCCGCTCTCAGATGGCATAAACGAACCAGCTAATGAAAGTATCTCAAATCGGCCCTAAAAAGATCAAAGCCCCATAGAACTATAGATAAAATATCAGCTCATAATATGTTATATCATACTTATAATTATGTATGGTACCTCATAAGTCAATGTACCACCAGAAGAATTGGGTTGCCTTAGTGTAACACTTGAAATGACACCATTTGCAGATAGAATGCATATTGCTCGAGGTCCTTGTTGAGAAAATGAAATAACTTTCATCGTCACGTCCTGATGAAAGAGATTAAAAATTCATAAGTGCACCAATGTTCAACTTATATGCATGTCACCTAGCTTATTTATCGGTCATGATGGTATTGAACTGAAATAACAAGACCTATATTGTTACCTCCCCGGCGTTAACATTGATGATATGAGGTGTAAAATTAGCTCCAACCGAACATGAAAACCAATCACCTGCGTCAAAGACGGACAGTAATGTCGTAATGCATAGTCGTTGACATTAAGTTTACTAAATTATCTAACTTGTTTGGATTCAAGTAATGGCAAGCAAGTTCACAACACAAAAGAAAATCTTGTGCGTCTAATCTAATGCAATGCAGATAGGACATTAATACATATAAAATAGATAAAATGACATTGTAGACGTAGCCATAACCAAACCCAGTAAATCTCATCTATAACAAAGCATTGTAGATAGATGAATTATATTGAAATCATCGGTCTTCAATGCTGGGTTCCACAATCGAGCATTGATGTCACATTCGAGTCGGGTCCAAATCTTAATAGAACCAAGGATCTTGATAGTTGATTCTTACAAAAAGACAACTTTGCAACAAAATTCAATACTGTTGAAACTTGAAAGATGACCACTTTCAAACAACAACCAAACCCCACAAGATAATAAAAGCAAACTCTTGATCTTTATAGGTCTAACTATATATAGATTCATCAATTCTCATTAGACCCTCTTCCCTCATCTTCTTTCTTGTAACACACACACATATATATACACACACATAGATTCCATAACATATGCACCAAATAGAAACATAACATCAAGATTCTTTAAAAACACACAGCTTGAGGACAAAGAACATAAAAGAGCTATCTATAGTTCAATATCCATGGTTGGGGGGTATCTTGGTCCCACACCCAGATCACAATAGTTAAAAAGTTGAAATTTATCCCCTTAAACATCTCAACCCCAACACCATATTGAAACTTGAAAACAGTTAAAGTTCCCATTTTTATCAAGAAAACTGTTATCTTTAGTATCTTTAGTATTACCTAAGCTTTCTACCCCAATCTTGGGTGACTGTTGATGGTGTTTTCCGGCAGAAGGTAGCCGGATTTTGCCTCTTTTTCCCGACGAAAAGTCGATCACCGGCGAAACTCCGGCGGACGAAATGGGCTTCGGAGATAAAGCCTGTGTAACCGACCCATCAGGCCCATACTTTCTTGGTCTGCCTCTTTTCTTCTTCATCGACAGAGGCATCACACCCAACGGTGGAGGCGCCGCCGTGGACGGCGGTGGAGACGGTGGCACTTGGGTGGTGACCGCCGTTGCTCCGGCGACGGTGAGCTGGTTGTTTGGTGGTTCAGTTCTCGGAGATATGTGATATTCTGATGGAGCATCTGATGCCACCACTGTAACACCACTGCTGTTGATCTCTTCCCTCCCTTCCATTTGAAATGATCAAAATTTGATTGTTTTTTCAGAAGTATTTCATTGATGAAACATAAAGTTTACAGCTTTTGATCAAGTGAGTTGATGAGAGTATGAAACAAGTGAGTGTTGGAATGAAAATTTGCAGAAAATGATGAAGATGGTGATCAAAGATTATAAAATATTAATTTGATTGAGGGAAAATGGGTTGAAAATGAGGAGATAATGAAATGATGATGGGAAAATTGGGGGGTGTTTTTGGGGTTGAAGCTATTTTGAGTTGTTAACTTTTTGCAGGATTGTTTGATTTACATATTTAAAGGAGAAATTAGTAAAATTGGGAAAAAGAAATAATTTAATGTTGGCTCTTTAATTATCAATATTAAAGTTGAAGAAATTATGTATTTTGGTTAAGGAAAAGTTGAAGTCCGGTGAAAATAAAAAATGGAATATTTGGAAAAAAGTGAAATTGGTTGTCAAGCTTTTCTGTTTAAAAGTATTCAAATAATTTGAATAATTTAATGTATATATTCGGAGTTTGAACATATTATATATACTTATGCAAATAAAACATAAATGATATGTATAAAAAACATAAAAAGATAAGAGATGTGGAACAATTAGAATGTGAGGTTAGGTTATCACTAATTTGCTTTTTTATGAATTTTTATTTTGGTTAATATTCATGTTATATGAATACGGTATTAAGTTGTATACTTACATACACTTAAATAATCAAAAGATCCATAATTATTTGTAATAATTATCATTAAACTCATTTGGTATGTTTATGCATTGTAATTAATTATCATAAAATATAAAGAAATATTGTGATCTCTCTATAATGACTGCAATATATGGATATGGAATTTTAACTTTTAAAAAACAATAAGCAATTGTCATAATTACTTTGAGATATACCAAGATGAAAAACTATTTTAATTTTTTCAGCATTTATGTCATTCGTTTTTATTAAATTTTGATGGTACAATTTTACTTCCCATGTATAAAATCTTGTGAAATCGAAATTTGCTCGGCCCCTTGTTTAATTAATTTTTATATTGAAATTATTTACCTTAGTTTTAGTTCTTTGGTTGTTAAGCATCTAAGATTAATGGAAATTTAATAATAGTCTTTTAAAATGTAAAACATCTACACTTCACAAGTTTATAAATTAATATAGGCTTAGTCATTTTGATACTTTTATATTAATTCATAAGTAAAATATTTACGTATTTAATAAATAATAGATTAAATGCTTTACGGCCGAACCAAGTATCCTCTTTGTTTATTAAGAGCGTTATCGATATGCACTCTTTTTTTCTTGTTGTTTTGGGTTTACGTATAGAAAAAAGAGACCAAGAAAGATTTTTCAGTGTCTAAAAACAAGTTATGTTAGATGGGGGTTTATGAGATGTTTTTTTGTTGTGAGACATCTAATCTAGACATGAATCTATCTAAAGATGTTTTTAAGAGCTTTCATTGTAGAAGCTCTAAAGATGTAAAGCGATAGTTTATATTTTTAATAAAATGGCAATTATTTAAGACTCGTATATTTAAAGAACCAACAATGAAAAAACTAATAACAATTGAGGTTAAGTTTTTACAAATATTTAAATATTAAAAATTTGTTTTTAAAGTATTAACTATATGTGATGTAGGAATATTAATAATTGTGCCAAGCAGAGGTTGGTTTTTTCCATTTTATTTTCATTTTACATAAGTCTTTTAGTTTGTCTTACATTTTGTTTTCTTATTTTTTTCGGATTCTAACATTCCCGTTCAATCACTGCTTATATATATAACCACGAATAACGTTATAACTGTGAAAAACAATTACGGACTCTGCCTCGTAAGTCATAACTGTAAGGTTCTCAATAAGTCCTTGCATTGCAAATGGGGATCACCCCTATACATAGTACATAAAAAAGATAATTATGGTAACAACTAATCACAAAATAAGGAAACCTAATAAACTAATTGTATACAAAATATACATGCCAATAATATCAGAAGATATTATCAGTTAACAGTCCCCCGCAGTTGAAGCCGTAGGTGAACGAAGGCATAAACTGGATCGAAAACGTTGAAACAAATGCTTTGGTAATCCCTTTGTAAATATGTCCGCATATTGATAGTCGGCCGGTACATGAAGAACTTTAATGGTGCCAAGGCGGACTTTTTCTCGAACTAAATGGATGTCCAGCTCTATGTGTTTGGTGCGCTGGTGCTGGACTGGATTCTCGGCTAGATACACTGCCGAAAGTTATCATAATAGACCACAGAAGCATGTCTAACCGGGATGTGAAGTTCCAGAAGGAGATTACGGATCCAGCTAAGTTCGGAGACCGCGTTGGCAACGCCTCGATATTCTGCCTCGGCGCTGGACCGAGAAATCGTAGGTTGACGTTTTGATGACCACGAGACAAGGTTGCCGCCCATGAATACGCAATATCCGGATGTTGACCGACGAGTGTCAGGGCACCCGCCCCAATCGGCATCAGTGTAGGCAGTTAAGGCCGTAGATGAGGAAGGTGAAATAAGTAGCCCATGTGATAGAGTCCCTTTGATGTAACGTAAGATCCGTTTCAACAGCTGGAAATGCAATTCACGAGGAGAGTGCATGAAGAGACATATTTGTTAGACCGCATACGATATGTCGGGACGTGTGATGGTAAGATACTGCAGGGCACCCGCTAAGCTCCTGTAGAGTGAGCTGTCTAAGAAGGGATCACCGGCTGTAGCACATAATTTTGACCCGGCTTCAATCGGTGTGCTGGCAGGTTTGCAATTCAACATATTTGCTCGTGAAAGTATGTCAGTAACATAGGTAGCCTGAGAGAGAAACAAACCATGCTTTTGTTGTTGAACTGCAATGCCGAGGAAGTGGTGTAGCGATCCAAGGTCGGTCATATTGAATTCCGAAGAAAGGGATTTAATGATGCTGTGTAGTAATGAATTACTAGAGGCCGTGCGGATTATGTCATCAACATATAAGAGGAGATATGCCATCTGATCACCTTTCTTGTAGACAAATAAAGATGTGTCACACGTGCTACTTTTGAAGCCACACCGAGTTAAATACCCTGCAAAACGTTGATACCACGCGTGTGGTGCTTGTTTCAAACCGTACAGAGAGCGATTAAGCTTGCATACATGTTTCAGATGTGACGATGAAGTGAAACCCGGAGGCTGGAACATATAAACTGTTTCTTTAAGGTGACCATGTAGAAAGGCATTTTTAACGTCAAGCTAATTAATGGACCACTCTTTAGAAGTAGCAAGACTTAACACAGTGCGAATGGTAGTGTGTTTGACCACAAGACTGAAAGTCTCGTCACAGTCAATGCCTACTGTTTGGCTTTTGCCATTAACAACAAGTCTGGCTTTATGGCGTTCTAAAGTACCATCGGCATGAAATTTATGTTTGAAAAGCCACATACACTAAATGATAAGAGCTCAGCTGGTCGTGGTACTAATTCCCACGTATTATTTGCCAATAGAGCTTCATATTTGTTAGTCATGGCATTTTTCCAGTTTGGGTCGGAGAGGGCGGTGAGATGGGACTTTGGAAGTTGCGAGATAGGTGGTGAGGTGACAGTGTTTAAGGACATAGGTTGGCGAGGCTTAAAGATCCCGGAACGGGACCGGGTTTGCATGGGATGGGGTGGTATAGGTGCCACGTGTGGTTGAGGGTTAGGGCTATCAGGGGGTGTGTTTGGTGGTGGAGGGATCGGGTTTGGTGGAGCTGGGCTTAAGGATTGGTTGGGGCCGAGAGGTGAAGGCGGAGGAGGTGGGCTAGTTCATTCTTAATTTCGGGACGAAATTCTTTTAAGTTGGGGAGACTGTAACATCCTGAATTTTTGTTAACTGATAATTAACTTTGATTAATCTTGTAAGGGTCATTGTTGTCATTTATGGAACTTGTGGTTCATGTATGTGTGATTCTTTGTTTTCATTAATTAAATCTTTTATTTAAAAGTTAATAACTTAAACTATTAAATTGAACATAATAACATTTCTAATAGATTATAAAATACATAACAATCATAATAACTATAATAATAATAATAATAATAATAACCATTTATAAAAAAATTATAAAACTTAAAAAGAATTGAAACTTAAAAGTTATGGGGTTAGTTTTGTCAATTTATAAACTTTAAATGAAAGTATTGTGCATAAAATAATAAAAACGAAAACTACATAGACCAAAGTTGTAATTAGTTGAAACTTGTCCCCATTTTCCCCCTTAGGCCGTTTTTCCGGCCAATGCCCGGCCAAACTCCGACGGCATTCCGGCCACCTTATAAACCTTTGAATGTCAATCGTTTCTTAATCCAAAACCGTTGCAAATCGTTCTAGAACGTGTTTCGAACTTAAATACATCAATTAATTGAGTTAAAACACCGGTTACAAAGCTCAATCGCGAGCCTAACTGAAGCTTTAACTCCATAGCCGTTCGGGCACTTAATCTTAATGATAATCAAATTAATCAACCCTAAACGATCATCTAACGAATCCTAATCATTCACAACCTTCAATTTCACCTGAAACGCACACAAACTTCGAACTCGATCATCACTTCCATCGCGATTCTACAACCAATCGAACTTCATCTTCTAGACTTCAAGATCTGAAATTGACAGAGGGTTTTTGCTCACCAAGATCCTTGGAAGCTTTTTGTAACGCAAATTTGATTATTGTTGTCGTTTGCAACTTGAACTGGTCTTAACACAGTCGCGACTGTTCTTCGATTGTTCATCATCAATCCGTTTTCAATTCGGGTAATTAAACATACATACATGCTCGATTTCTGTTGAGGAACAAAAGCCCTAACATTAATTTGATTGACAACATTGATTTAGAGTTCAATTTGAATCCAAACGAATCTAGGGTTCTTGGATTTGGGGGTGTTTAATTGATTTAAGTTAAAACAATTTGGAACCATTACAAACCGCGGCTGAGAGCCTTGGTTCACTGGTCACGCACACACCCTGTAAAGCAGGAGGTCCCCGGTTCGAACCCGGGGAACCTCATGTAATTTTTTGGCCTTTTTGGCCTTTAAACTAAATACTACAAAATTTCTAAAAATTTCTAAAAATTATAGAAAAGTCATTTTATAAACTTTGAGTATTTTAAATTATTTGAATATTTTCTGTAAATTGTTTATTTAAAAAAGAAATGCTTTTAAATTTCATTAAATATTCTAAAAAGAGATATAAATAGTTCAATTTTATAAAAAGTAGACTTTAGATAATATTTTATTCATATAAATATTATTTCATCCAATATCTTCAAATTATTATTTTAAATTGAGATTACTAAATTTTATTTAATCATTATATATGTATACAAATTGTTATAAATATTATATTTTACACATATGATCTTACATAACATGTAGCAAATTTCTTTGAGTTCAATAAATATAACTGATTCCATTTTGTTTAACATAATTATTTGACAAGCCCCAAATCCCCATCGAAACCCTAGTTCGCGTTATAATATTAATCTTACAATTAAACTTTAACCTTGTAAATATATATTTATTTTAGGTGCATTGTG